>JAYMTA010000288.1:0-32266 GCA_036897625.1 Pelargonium cotyledonis | reverse complement strand
TTGATCCAAAAACGCGAAATCCCAGCCATAACTGGAGCCATTGGATCATCTGGCTATGCGTCCCCTCCAATATCTAAGAAGAGAAAAGGTCAGGAACTTTTCTTTGGCCTAGCAGCGAAGGATCCAGCCTTTCATAGGCTTGGACAGCTACAGCAGGTAAAAAATAGTGCCGGTTAACTTTATCAAGATAGATGAATGGCTTGCTGTATATCAATTGATGATCATTCATATTGCAAACATGATTGCTGATAAAACAACCTGGCCTTATTGTTTACATATTCCATATGAAAGCGGACTAATATTCTTTAGTGGGAGAAGAACTACACTTATGGATTGCCTCCTCATTGGCATATCGTTTCTTATCTTGACAGAGCAGGAATAGTCTTTTTTCATTTCCTCAAAGCCTGCTCAATTTTGTTTCTGTTCTTTACTACTAACTTTTTATGCTACTTTCGAAGATCACGCTGATACTAAGAGTGAATTTTCTTATTTATTTATGTCTATCAGGCAAACCAAATCAAAGCTTCAGCACCCTCGTCATCCCTGTCTCCCTCCCCTGTTGCTCGCATGGGCAACACTGCTGCATCAGGCCCTTCAAAGTTTACGTACAGGTGAAATGTTTATCTTTATCAAAATCTCATCAATTTACTTGTTTCTTGAACTAACTTGAATTTCATTGTTGAAGGTCTCTCTTGGCAGATATTATCCAACCACAGGACTTGAAGGAGCTATGCTCAGTTTTAGTGGTAGCAGCACAGGAAGCTGCCAAAACATTTGCAGGTATATAATGATGTCTGTATAAAGAACTTGAGGGTTACCTGTTCAAATTTTCAGCATTTAATGATCAATATGTCCTTTTGCTGTTGTCACCACAGTCTTATCTAGTCCAAGGTAATAATAACCTGTGTTCTTGTGAAACAAACAGTTGGCCATGGTTAGTGGGGTATTATTGGTTCAATGACCAGCTCTTTCCCCCCGTTAAATCTAAAGACAAAAACATTCAGAGACTGTACTTTGTGATTTATTTGTATCGAATTTGCTTCTTTTGTCTACTTTTTGAGTCAGTTTAGCAGAAGAATATTAACATGCACCTTTACCGGGCCAAGTGGGTATTCTAAATGTGTTCTAATTGTATGTCCAGACAGTAGAAATGAAACAGAAAAACGAGCAGATGATCAGACTGAAACTTCCCTTGCTTCATCAACTGTAGACGGTTCAAAAAGCCAGAAAGAAACTGATGTTGAGAAAGCTGCGGCTGATGATTGTTCAAGTGGAAATCAGGCTGATAAACTAGGCCCTGATGATTCCAGTTCAGATGGTGGTGATGTGCCAAAAGGAAGGCCAATGTCTCCTGGAACTTTGGCTTTGATGTGTGATGAACAAGATACAATGTTCATGGCAGCTGCTTCCCCTAGTGGGTTAATGAGCCATGGCTGCAGCACATCTTCACAGATCTCTTGCGGACATGGTGTAACAGAAGTCTACCAAGAGCAGGAAAGGGTTATTTTGACAAAACTTCGAGATTGTCTGAATAGACTCATCACTTTTGGAGAAATAAAAGGCAAGTTTCTCTCTCCATTTTATTTTTTATTTTATAAATTACTTGTAACTTGGAAGGTGAACAAAGAAGGCCAAGTTCTAAGTGATGGTAAAACCATAGTTTTGGACTTTTAAGTTTAGTATCATGTTTTTCAAGAAATGCTTTTTATGCTAGAAAATTGTCAGTTTTAAGATATTTAATTGAGAGTGGGGTAGCATTGCGACGGGTGTAATTTAGTTTATGCACCAAATTTTCAACATTATTAGGTTGTAAGTTCCACAAGAAAAGGAGGAATTTACAATTTTATAAATTGGTAGGAGCTTGTAAATTGTTCAGAATGTCTCCTACGTATTATTAGGTTGTAAATTCCTCCATTCCTTTTGGAGTTCACTATTTATCTTTTGAGAAAAAAGAATCTCATCCATTTTAGAATGGGTTGGTCGCGAGTCAAGCCAATAAGAGGATGTTACCTCATCCTTAACCCAATGAACTTGTGGGCGCGGAGTGCCCCGCCGGATCCAAGGGGTTTTAAGTGTTTGAGTCTCGGCCTATAACCCTTCAGCTGAGACGTCTCACTCTCTTATCTTTTGCCTAAAAAGAGAATTCCCCACATTGCTCTCTGCTTGTCACCTTCATCTGCTCTTAACTTTTGCATTTTACATAGTATCCAATGAAAACTTAGTTTGCTATGAAAGCAAACTTCCAAATGTGGAAGCATCATTATGAAGAAAATTTTGGACCTCTGAATCAAATAATTTAGAGAAGAATATTCTGATTTGATTACTGACTGTTGCATGGAATTCTCTTCCTGCCCATACATAAATATTTGAACAGGGATTGTTTTCATTGTACCTGGTGATATGATGATTGGTTCTGGATTCCCAACTCTCTAGTCTCTATTGCATTTGAAGTTGTCACGAATTGCCAATTTGTCGCCAGTATTGTAGAGTAGAGACTAGAGAAGATCATTCATCTAGGTTTTAGTGTTGTTACTTGTTTGGATGGCTGGGAAATTGTAGTCTCATGGAAAGATCATTGATCTTACGATTTGGTGAAATGTTAAAGAGAGTACAAAGGTTAGCCTCTGATTTGAGTTCAATTGTGTTTTAACTTGCATTTTGGAGTGAGTAAATTTTGCGGAGAAGAGACTAATTGAAGTATTGAAGGAAAATGAATTGAAGTTGTAGTTTGTAGACTAAGAAAGTAATAGAAAGTATGTGTCTCTATGTTGTTTGTTTGATTTGAAATAGATCAAGGCGTTATTAGTAAAACTTCCCCGTGTCAAATGATCCGACTCTTTAGTTGATATGATATTTTTTGTTTGTTTTTTACATTTATGCACATGCCATATTGGGATTTTCTGACGTTTTTTTTATTTCTAATTACAGAAACAAAGTGCTCGTCATTTGCTAGAACTGAGATAGGGAGCCAAAGAGACCCGACTAACAACGGTAATACAAATGCCAGATCAGAAACAGTGCATCAACAAGTACCTGTAAGTAATGGTGTTGCAAGTTCTGTCATCCCACCGACATCCAAAACCTTGCATCCGGTGACTGCCTCTAATAACGACATTCTTCCCAAAGTTCCACCCCTCCCCGAAAATGGAGATATTAAACCAAAGATCGAAAAGGACATGTAAAGAGATTTTAGCACAAAGATCAGCCCAAGGTATGCTAGCTCGCATCCCTGTAATACTAAGCCGTTGTTCATTCTGGCTTGTTGTCCCATATGCAGCATCCAGATATCATTGGGTCTCATTGTTTAGAACCAGATAGGATCTGATTTATTTCTTAAGTTACAAATATTTTTAATTTAACCTTCCAGCCATAGCCTGAATTCGAGGCTTTGAGCACAGATGGTGTAAATTGCAGAGCCTCGAAATCGAACAAATGTCACTTACACTATTAAATGCTAATGACATCATAAATTGTCCCACTAGATGGTAGGAGTTTCTTAATCTGTTAATAATTCCACAAACAGCGAGCAGTTTCAAAAATTTTAATGGAATATGCCTCAAGTAACGAGAGGATCTCGTTTTTTTATCCCTTTCCCATGGCGTTGTTTGTGATATGTAGCTTGTATTCGGAGTTCATGTGCACGATTTTATTCTAAACTGAAACGAGGTGTATTCTGTTACTGGCGCCGATGAGGCTTCAACTATAAAAAGCCTTGTTTTGCAGGGCGCGATTGAGAGGAAGTTCTCGAAGTACCCAAGAGAATACCTCTAATTGACTGCCTTTGGCCGATCTTGTGGAGGGTTGGCCGAGGAGCAAACAATTGTGAGTTCGGTTATTCAACAACAGAACGTCAAATTTAGGTAATCACATACCAGTGAAAAGAAAATGGCCAAAAGCACAAAATGTGACCATTAGTTGTTGAAGGTAAAATTGAAATAAAGCCAAAGAGTTGATGGTTAAGATTTAGACAACTAACACAGAAGTGAACATGAACAAAGAAGGGAAAAGACAAAGCTGCTTATAAGTTATATCCATCTAAATTCTCAAACCAAATGTTGTTAATTATTATTATTGATATTATTTTGATTCTGGAATTCTATAACATTACAAAGCCGCAAGAACAAAATTACTGCCTACATGCGCGATCTTGAAGCTGGAGATGAAGCAGCTGGTGCACTCTGTAAACGAAAATAAATAGCAAGTTATTAATAGGAGAATTAAGCTCACTCAAGAATGTCCCATTATAGCTAGTAACAAGCCAAGCCACGCCACATGACGTGGACAAATATGTAATAGATTCCTATGAATTTCGAAACTACAAAGACACAAGGAGTAACAGACTAAACCAATGACAAAACCGAAACAACCTTTGAGCTAATGACATTCGAATATTGAATAAAAGGAAATTGAAGAGCGCATAGGAATCTTACCAATGGTACACCTTTTGTTGCTCTTTCTTCCAAAAATTTCGATGGTGTGAAGAAGCTGCCATATTGTTCGGACCACTTCTTGAGGCTTGTATACACGTGGTTTGGTCCGACTGTGTCTGCCCAAAAGACAATACCACCACTGCACAAAAGAAAATGATTGCTTTGTGTTGAATGTCTGGTAGGTAATGTGCTATTGACTACTTTTTCACAAGGCAATTAGATAGCAGGAAAGTAAGAGAATATTTTCCGGGATCTGAAGATATGGTCGCGGTACTCGGAATTAGCTGTACTCAACTCAACTGGACACAACAACCGTCTAACAATACCAGAGTAAAAACATGACAGGTTGCAAGAAACCTAAGATTAGTTGCGCGTAATTGTCTCACCCATATAACTCATAAACATGGCATGTGTCCAATAAAGCCTTTCGGGAAAATGTCATCAGCATACAGTAACCAAAACCTCACAATTGTTGAGGAAAAACTTGCAAAGGACGGAAAAGACTACTAGGAAAATCTGGATGTCCTAGCACTACACGGTAGCAGAAATTCCATGCATCACATGGAAGGACTTGAAGGCACAAGCATTTGGAAAATGTTCACAATAAGAATATGAAGATCAATATTTAAAGCTTGATCTAGATAGTTAGAAAAGCACTGACCGATAAGATGGGAAACTCATTCCAAGAACAGATGCAATGTCCAGGTCTGAAGCTCGGACTACTACTCCTTCATCCAAGACACGGCATGCCTCGTTCACCACTGGAAAGAGTATCATCTCCACGATTTCTTGGTCAGTGACATGTACGGGCTGTAACAAGAGTCAAGGAACCACATTAGGCTCTCTTCAAGATTGAGGCAAAAGTATACGTCTCAGAGCTTGCACAAAGTCTCCATCAAATCAATTCAACATAGAGAAGTGCATTTTCTTAAAAATAAATAAAGATCGTACCTTTCCACCAGGCATTATATTGGTCAGCCTTCTGCACTCCTCAATGATTGGTAGGACAGAAGGATCGGGTCTTGGCTTGCTACCTTTTTCATAAATGTAATACCCTTTTCCATTGTTTTTACCTGAAATACAAGAAATATTCAATAAGCCCGAATAATAGACATAGCATTAAACCCAAACAGCTAGACAAATACCATTCCGTCCGTCTTTCACCATAAGATCAACTATTGGGCAATGGAATGTACGTCCGGCAAATGATTTTGCAAATTCTTTTGCAACTGCCATGGCTACTCCATATCCAGCTAAGTCCTGAAGCCTACAACCCATAAAAGAAGCTTTGTTCATTGTATCTCTACAAATACCCTAAAGAAGTGAATCGTTTTGTGACTGACAAGAATTGAACCTAAAATCTATCCCAACCACCTTACAATTAGTAATCAACTCCTCTTCATCATATGCATGTGTAAAGAATAAAGTTAAACAAGGCAAAGACATGCTCCATTAAATGCATATATGCAAATTAAGTAACACAAATGGTAGATATGTTTCCAAGGGAAGAAGATTACTGGAAAGGTCCCATAGGAAGGCCAAAATTGCTGATTGCTCTGTCAATTCTGAACAAGTCCACACCTAAATTGAGCAAAATCATTGCTCCTTGTGTATATGGGAAGAACGTCCGATTGACAGCAAAGCCTGTGCAATTACCTACCACAACTGGAACCTTTTTTATGATCTTGCCAACTGTCATGAGGTCAAGAATCACTTGGGCAGATGTCTTCTCCGTCCGTACGATCTCCAGTAGAGGCATTACATGAGCAGGACTGTTTGTTCAATAACAATGTCAGGAACCAAAATGTGCCTTTATGATCAGCAATTCTTAATATGAAGCATCTAGTTGTCTGAACAGTTCAAATGACAAATTACTTGTACAAATGACAAAAATACTAAAAGATCAATCCAGGAAGGCATGCCTCTACTATCATGATATCAGTTCAAATGACAAATTAAAAAAATACCGTAACCATAGTACCATACACAGCTGATATATAATCCAATGAAGTTGTGTATCCAATATCCGAATCTATAATTACTAATAATAAAAAAATAAAAAATAAAAATAAAAAAAGACAACTTGGATTTGAAAATGTTATTTGGGCACCAATATGAAAAATATATCCATAATCAAAATAAGCATTTCTAGAGTTGCATTATTCAAAGGTGTCATTTTTGTTTGAATAAAGGGAGAATAGATTCACCCTACTTTCAACCCCCTCAAACAAACAGTAGAAAATGTGCTTATTAATAGGTAATCTTGAGTGAATTTTCTATGCAAAAAATACTTAGTATAGATACTGCATTGTTTTTATCCTGTTCAAATGAAATTATAATCCAGAAAGCCACAGGTCGTCCATCACTGGAGTGTGGAGAAATATCTGAAACTCTGTATTGGGGAGCCAATTTAGTAATCTATACTAGTTTATGTCAAATTGGTCAAGAATTATAGGCTTCCAAGAGTAACCTTCAGAAAAGGGTTTTTGATGGTAATGTAATCTATCTGATCAAGGGTGGTTCATTTACTCCAATACTCATTCCAGTAAAACTGGTTAATTGAATACACTTAACCAGAAAGACCACGATAAGCTTCTTGTTTATCAAAGTAAATATTAACATAGTAGGATGCACATCAAATAACCTGAAAAAGTGTGCTCCAACAATGCGATCTTTAGATCTATTTTTTTCTCCAATTACATTGAGGTCAATGGTGGATGTGTTTGATGCCAAAATGCAGTGGGAAGGGCAGATCTTCTCAATTTCACTGAATATTGTTTGTTTCAATGAAATATTCTCAACAACGGCCTGAAAATGAAGAATAACTATGTTAATGACTTTCAACAGTAGGCACTACACTTCACACACAAAATCAGTGAGCGCTAAAAAAAAACTTGCTCATCAATCCATGTATAGTAATCTTTACAAACCATAGCACACTAAACTGAAGAGGTGTTATGAGTGACAGTGAGTATTTAATGCTCACAATAACTCCTGTTTGTCCAAAATGTACAATGTATTTACTGGTGTCCCATTTACTGAAATAATGTAACGTCGCAGCTTAAACTTCAAAATATGGAAGATGAAACTTGAGACCGTGTACCTCAATGACCATATCCACGTCTTTGAAGTCTGAGTAATCTAATACACCTTTGAGCATTGACAGGGCTTTGTCGGCCTTATCCTGAGACAACTTTTTTCTTGCTACTAAACCTCGAATATTTCCTATCATGAAAATACACAGCTAAAGTGCTACAACATATTGCAAATATATTCAACATATGATAATTGGAAATCTGATCTTCTCATTCTTTTCCTCATAGTCAGTTTTCCTAAGTGAAAGCAATTGTAACTAAATGAAAAGGATTACATTATTAACCTCAACAACTAAAAAATGAAGAAATCACCTTCTATCATTTTTGTCCCCTTTTGAAGATACTCAGGATTGATTTCCTTGAGAAGAACAGATATATTTCCCAAAAGAAGAGCAGTAGCTATGCCAGAACCCATCAAACCTCCACCAATGACAGCGACTTTCTTTACATGCCTTGGTTTAAGCCCAACATCAGTGACATTAGGTACCTATCAATGTTAAAATGACATGAGAAAAAAGGTTACACGAACAGAATGTCATCATGAAATTAATAGATGAACAGATTATGGAGTTTTTTTTTTTGAAGAAAAAATGCAGAAGTAGAAATCTTTGATGAGGTTGTACAAATCTTTGCACAAAGAGAAAGTGTAATGCTGAGAAAAGAACCACAGAGATCATTGCACCACTAATTGTACCTTTGATGTTAAACGCTGTGCAAAAAAGACATGAACAAGACCTTTTGAGGTATCTGCCAAGACCAATTCCTTGAAGACTTTTGCTTCCTGCAATGAATCTTGTCTATTAGCTTGTATGAATAAACAGATCATTAACCTTCAGTCAAATGCAGATAAAAAGCCATTTTGGAACTCCCTAGAAGAAGGGTGTGACACTCTGACATAATGTCATAGTTACAATAACATCTCATTCCTAATGGTAATAAACCACAAGCACAAGAATCTAACAACAAAACAACTCTGAAAATGGAAATACCTTCAAAATCCCATTATATCCTCCATGAATTATTCCCTCCTCAATCACATCAAGGCATGCTTGGTGTTGAGGCATATTTGGGGCTGTCCTCTTGGCTTGTTGACGTGCAATTTTCAATATGTTACGTGCTTCAGACAGAGAACCAATCTTATCTGTCTTGTGAAGCGAGCGCATCCAAGGTTTGAGCCCTTCAGCAATGTCTAAAGCCCACAACCGAGAGGCTTTCAGCAATTCCTCAGAAGGCACAAGAGCATCAATAAGACCTAGCTTTTTCCCTTCTTCGGACATGATTGGTTTAGATGACTGCAAAGTGTATTATGTATGGCAATTTAAATCAGCATAACTAAACTTGAAGCTGGACCAAACGAAGTTTTAGAAAACAGAAAATGCATATCTTCAGAAATAGCAGCTCAAAATGAAATATGGCTCCATGTTAGGTTTTTCAATGTGTAGTGGCGAGGAGGGAGTTAGTAATAGGAATGAAACAATGGAAAGGGGGGCATATTCAAAATCTTACTAGCATAATTTCAATAGCTTTGGACAGCCCTAAGAGCCTTGGAAGCCGCTGTGTGCCTTGTAGAGTACCATAACAACAATCAGTCAAATTCAAAAAGCATAAATTCTTTCATCATTGGTACGTAAACCTAACAGAATCAACACTTAGCATGCATTTTGTATATATAAATAATAAAGAAGCATTAGTACCTCCAAATCCTGGAATTACTCCAAGTGACAGCTCCGGCAGGCCAAGTTGAGTTTTAGGGGTGGCAATGCGGGCATGGCATCCCTGCATACAGTGGAGTGGAAAATGTCAATTTTTTGTTTTCCTGTTTTGTTTTCTTTACAGCACTATTCATGGATTAAGTTGAGCCAGAAAATGATACTGCTAAGAGGAAAACACAAACCATTGCCAATTCCAAGCCACCCCCAAGAGCCAGTCCAGATACAGCAGCAACGACAGGCTTCTTGCAATCTAAAGTTATTAAATAAAAAAGAATATGTATCAGTTATCCAGAAAAACAAATCTTAGATACCAACTTGAATAGTGACGAGTTCAGGTGGAAACCTTCTATTATGTTGACCATTAGATCAACAGACACGTCAGGTAAGAGTGAAATATCCCCTGCCAAGACAAAAGTAACCTTGGTAAATTATTACAAGTTCATAACATGATTAGCAGAAAACACGATCAGCTCAAAAGCACATGGTACAGTTTTCGAACACCTACCGTTCTGGTGAATCTTCTGGAAAACATTGATGTCAAAACCACCAGAAAACCTTCCACCATAGCCTTCAATAACCAAAAAATACAAATTAACACCGATGACACATTTACATAAAGCAACATCACAAATATCTTCTCTCCCAATCATTTCTCTACAAATTTCCAGTTCAAAAAATTTGTACTACAGACATACAGATCCACACAGCTCTACCAACAAATCAAAGATTATTAGAAACACAGATCCTTGAAATTCAATTAAACACTTGAAAAAAGCATGAAAGCAAACACAATTCAATTTTCCTCAATCACACACAAAAAACAAAATCAATCAAAGTCACAACAATCTAATCATCTTAATGTACCGGTGATAACGATAGCTTTAACATCATTTCTCCTCACCGCCTCGCCAAAATTCTCCGTCAAGCCCTTCAGAACTGCGAAAATCAAAATCCAGAAATCACCATAGCTCAGCTCAGCTCATCAATTCAACACATAAAACGCACAATCATAATAATTCTGAAGACTGTGAAGCAGGTGTGTTGAGCTTACTTGGAATAGCTAGGGCGTTAACCGGAGGATTGTGGATGGTCATCACTGCAACGCCATCATCACCGACCTCCATGGTAACTCGAACGCCTGCCATGGCTGCTTCTGCTCGATTGACAGAAACTAGGGTTTTTGCTCTGGATCGCGAAAATGGAGAAGGCGATGCTATGAACTGAAAATGCAGTGATCAGATGAAATGAAATGATTAGCTGTTTGTGTATTTATATCATAATTGAGTGTGGAATTGACTGCAACAACCATAGCACTAGAATTTGCATCGGCGGCTCGAGACTCGCGAGTCGCGAGCGAGTCCCATCTGCTACTTCGCGCTACAGTTGTGTTTTCTAATTTGTACCGTCCATTTTCTTAAGGTTGCTGGTTCGATATGAAAGTAGGGAAATCTAACGGTGGATAATATATATGTGTGGATAAACTGGACAAGATGCAGGGGGTGAATCACGTGTGGGCGCGCCGTGGACAGCGACGCAGGCTTACGTGTAACACGTGGTGGATAGGAGGAGGGATCATATGGATGCGAATGCAAAATTTGACGTGTACAACTTTTCTTTGAAATGTATGCAAGATATTTTTTTTGGAGTCTTTTCAATTATTTACTCTATAATTTGCAAATTCTATAATACAAATATATATATAGCGGATTCATAAACTCGTGGTTGGTAAATTTAAGCCGTTTTATCATATTCAAACTCGAGACCTCAAGTTAAGTTGGAGCAATTTTTTTACCAGTAAATTCACGCGATAGGTGATAATTAAAACACTAATTTGAGCTAGTGAGTAGTTGAAATTTCGAACTTAACACTTTGTAATTAATTTTTTTATTAAAAAAAAAACTAATTGATTTACATAATAAGAGTAGCTTTTTCTTGTAAATTTCAGTACAATGAGATTAAAATCCACGATCATTTACATGAAAATATATATTTTGATCATTGTGTCATCTTCTAGAGAACCTTAAATTAAATTAAGAAAATCAAAATTGGAGTTCAAATTTAAGCAATACAATTAGGCCGACTATCTCCATAGTTTTAGGCCGATGACCTTTTGACTTATTGCTATTTGCATTTATTAGACAACTCTATTTTGTTAGGAGCCACACTATGTGTTTGGAAACAATTTTGAAGGGTTAGGAATGTTTAATAACAAAACTTAAAAATATATGTGAAAAAATGTCCACTTTAACTCATAAAGTAGTAAGAACGAAGTTAGAATATGAAATAAATTTTTTTTATAAGCGCGGGACAGCAGGCCTATTTTGTAGGCCAGTGTTTCTTACCATTCTGTTAGTTGTTAGTTCCCTTAAACCCATAAATTCCTTCCCATACCGTCGGCAAGGAGGCTCGAACCTGAGACCTCAAAGAAAATTCAAACCATATCAACCGCTTGACCCATCATGCCTTAGTAGAATATGAAATAATTATCACTCAACTTCCAATGCCAAAAGAAAAAAAAAATACTCATTCCATTTCAAAATGAGTGTCTTATTTGTCTAAATTTTTTGTCATAAAATGAGTGTTTCGTTTCTATTTTTAGGTTGTTATATTATTGTTTTTTTTTCATATTACTCTTATCACTTATGCACATAGACAATTCTACACATGGGGTGTAAGTGGTAAAGTTAAAGTGGGGGTAATATTGGAAACACACGCAAATATGTGATAATTCTTAATTTTTGCAAAAAATGAAAACAACACTCATTTTGAGACGAAAAGAATAGTTTATTAAAACTTCATCATTTCATAAGGTTCTAAAATTCATGTGAAAGCAAATAATGTGTTTAGTTTTTATTTTTATTATGTGCGTATATAACACTCGGACTAATGTATAAGAGCTTTTTATATCCAAAAATGTTACCAAACTTAGATCTTAGTACCAAATTTTATGCTAATTCTTTTATCTCGATTCGTACAAAATAAAATGAGCATTTGTTAACTGATACAAATTTATATTAGTTGTTCCCCAAACTTTTGTACTAGTTTTGAACTCAAAAACTAAAATAAAACTACACCGTTTTGCGAACACGTCCATTTGACCGTCTAGCTATCTCTGACTATCTGAGAACTCATTGGTCGGTGACGGAAGTACCTCACAGTCTACAAAATACACTAAAATAACCCAACTTCGTTTCGCATTGCTCTGCTCCCAAGTTCCAGTCTTCTTGACAAAAAACCAAACCCTCGCAGTTTTTTGAAAATCCTGCAATGGCGTCGTTACGGGCCATGTCTAGGTTTGCGTCTCGACTACAGTCTCTGAAGTTAAAAAATGTATCATTTTTTCCACCTCAATCAGCTTCTCTATCCGAACTTCCAGCAACCTCTCGACGCATTTCTCGCCTTTCCCGGTAAGACCTCCCCTCAATTTTCTTTCCTTACCTTCTGTTTGGTTGCTGAGAAAAAGGTTTGAACTTGGTTGCTTTTGGGGTTTACACATGAAAAAGTCGGATAGCTGTAATGTGTGCTGTTTTTGTTAGGTTACCAGTGGAGCTGAGCAACTTGGTTACTATGTTGCCATTGCACAGTGCAATTGCCTCGGCGCGATTGACGTCCAGCTTGCCGGTAGAGTCTCAGAGCTGGGGGTTAGTTCCTCAAGGTGTGTTTTGTGCAATTATTGTTTCTTTTTTATAGTGCAATGTGTTAGACTTGAATCGCTCTCAGTAAATGGGAATTGCAAGTTGCAACTGGTTTGACTAGTTAATCCGATATTTCAGCTGAGATGGGTTATGTTTGTGTTCATTAGTAGTGCAATCGAGGAACTACTTCCTGTGTTTGTTTTGAAGATAGTGGAGAGAAGCTTAGCACACACTTCATCAGTTGATTTTATAGAGTACACAACAAAGCAAAAATGCATTTTGTGTTTAGAAACGGGTATCAAGACCCATTTCCATTCCAAAAAATATTTGTCAGGGACTACCTTGATCCAGTGTACTGATTTTGTTATGTTTAGTGAGAAATGGGGTGCTGAATGGTGATAGTATCCCTAACGCACTTGCTAAACTTACTGAACAAATACATACTCAAACCGGTGTTATGTTGATCGCCGACCCAGATATATTTTGTATGCAATGAATCAAGTAGGATTTACATCTGACTCTACCAATCGTAGCTGCTCTTGGACCTTGGCCATTTATGACGTCTTTTGTGATTATTTGTGCTTTAATACGATTGTATGGTTGTTTGGCATATACATGGAGATCTGAGGAAGATTGTTACTTGTTAGATAGACAATAAAGCAGACCAAATTAAGGATGAAATGAATAATATCTATATTAGCTTGTATAAATAGTGGAAGCTAATGTTTCTAAGGAAAATTGTAGCTATCTGAATATATCATCAATTTTTTCAGTTCTGATCCCTGTACTGCTGTAATATTGCTTGTTTGGCCATGTTAAGTTGTGCTTCTGTGAGAGTAGCTCTTTATTGTAAAAAAAAAATGGTGTTTAAGTTGATTATTGGAGCTGGGCCTGAATATATGAACTTCTGTTTTGAAGGGTAGATTCTAATGATTCTGTCATGCAAACTTAAAATGATTTGTCGTAGAGTGACTGCGCAGTATTTCATTATTGTTGTTGGTAGTTCTGTTTGTTTTACTTCTGCTGGGAATGAGGATGTAATTTTGCCGTACAGCTAAATGGAGCTTATGTATGGACACTCATTTGTCATTCATTATGCTTTTGACACAATTGCATTTTATTTTAATTTGGTTACTCACGCTGCATGATGTGATTAGCAACTGTTACATTTGACTCAATTATGATTATGCAGTTATGCTATATGAATGTGATGTAGCTGTAATTTAATTATTTTATTGATCTAGATAGAAGCATGATGAGCATTGCGGCTTATGTGACAAACCATAATACTATTTTCATTTCCCCTTATTGCAGGTATTTCAATGCCTTTATGACAATCTTCTATAGATGCAGCAAGTTCTCACAAGGCAGATAGGAATTTTGGGCCAGAGACAACATTTTTTGAATTATTATCTGACATTTTAAAGAAACATCTGCCTTAATAGATGCAAGTTGGTTCTTCAATTTGTACAATTTGAGATTTCTTATCTGAATGTTTCATCTCCAGGTGGGCTGGATGAGTTTCTACTTGCATTTCTTTTCTTAATTCAAGATGTGAATTGTTGGTTCATATTGGTTTTCTATGGTCATGACTCATGATGCTTGTTAAGTGAAGCTGGACTCTATTAGCATTTGTTTGCAATAACATGTTAGTTTTCTCATTGATAAATGTATAAAATTTAACTGGTCATAGTTTGTAAATATTTTTAAATCTTTCAATAAATATATACAAGTTCAACAATAATTATTAGATATGGCAATTCGAGTGTCTCGCTGCTGAAGGTTGTGTGAGTGTTGCACAACACAATACAAACAAGACATGTTTAATCTGATAACTAAATGAGTTGTGCTGAACACAAATAATCCCACACATTATGCAGAGTAGAATAAATACATTTGACTCGAACATGACATTGCCCAACACGTTTGACATATTATTAAGATTAATTTACAATTATACTCTTATTATGTGTTTTGCGACACGACTAATTATTCGTGCGCGTGTGTCTTGGATGACCAACATGAACACGATTACGTGAGCCCAAAGACGCTAATTTCATCGCACCTATATGTAAGATACATACACAAAATCCATTTTTCATTTTTTTATTACTGTATATCACAAAAGTTATCCAGAAGTCTATTATTTACAGATAGACCCACCCCTCCTCCTCTGTTCCCTTTAGGCTTATCAATATGCAGCGACAACCCATCTTCCCATGTAAGTGCTCTCTCAATGCTACAACTTTTAGATTCTCATGTTCTTCACAGTTCCTCTCTTTCTCATCTCCTAAACACACACATAAACTTTCACCATTTTACCAATCTGAATATAGCCACACAGTTTCGAAATCCAAGTTGTCTACTACAGACCATGAATCTTTAGCAAAGATCGTTAATTCTAGAACTAGAAAAGGAAATGGTTCTGGGTCTTATTCTTCTAGGTCTAAAGAGGAAAGGGTCGACAGGAAATCCATGGAAACCCTTGTTAGTTCAGTATTGGAGGAGGATAAGTCTGAAAAGATAAGCCTGAAGGATTGGGTCACAAATAAAAATCAGGGTTCTAGAGGAAAAGGGGAGAAGGCTTCTATGCCTTGCTTTAAAAATGAGGATGTTACAGTAAAATCTTTGGAAAATAAGGGTAGTTTAGCTGTTGATGATAAGAAAGAGGAAAAAATCGAGAAAAGGGTTGATGATGCTAATGGGGTTGGGGAGGGAGAGAAGAAGAAGAAGAAAAGGAAAGGGTCTAAGGCGAAAAAGCTTGAGTCGCTGGAAGTCAGGTTGTTGAAAACTACATTGGATACGTGTTCAAAAGGAGGGGATGTCATGGGTGCAATTGAGTTATATGATATGGCTCAGAGAGAAGGAATTAAGTTGGAACAGTACCATTATGCTGTGATTCTATATCTTTGCTCTTCTACAGCTGTGCCTGTGGGTGCTACGTGGCCAGCTAAAAGTAGGAGAGAAACTCGCACTTCGAATGCTAATGTATCTAATGATAATAGCTCTCATAATATGGATGGCTCTTCCAATAAGAAGAAGAAGTTAGAGCAATCGTCTGATGTTTCTACGCCTGTTCAAAATGACAGTCGTGATGATTCGACACTTAAAGATGGGACTGGTAGTGGTACCCAACAAGATGAAAAAATATGCTTGAGTGAAGATGACAAGAAGTATGCTATGGAAAGGGGATATGAGATCTATGAGAGGATGTGCTTAGATAAGGTCCCGGTGAATGAAGCTATCTTGACCTCTTTAGCTAGAATGGCTATGTCAATGGGTAATGGTGATATGGCTTTTGACATGGTGAAGCAAATGAAGTCAATGGGAATAAATCCTAGATTGCGGTCATATGGTCCTGCTCTATTTGTGTATTGCAATAGTGGAGATGTTGATAAAGCATTTGTTGTTGAAGAACACATGTTGGAGCATGGTGTCCATCCTGAAGAACCAGAACTCGAGGCACTCTTAAGAGTAAGTGTGGGAGCTGGAAGAGTCGATAAAGTTTATTATGTGCTACATAAACTAAGAACAAGTGTAAGGAAGGTCTCATCATCTACTGCAGATTTGATTGTGAAATGGTTTGAGAGCAAGGCAGCTTCAAAAGTGGGGAAAACAAGATTGGATCATAGATTGATAAAAGAAGCCATTGTAAATGGAGGTGGAGGCTGGCATGGGCAAGGCTGGTTAGGAAAAGGAAAGTGGATCATTATGGATACTGTTGTTGGAGCTGATGGTATCTGTAGATGCTGCGGGGAAAAATTGGCCACCATTGACCTTGATCCTGTAGAGACAGAGAATTTTGCTGAATCTGTTGCTTCGATAGCTATAAAGAAGGAGAAAAATTCAAGCTTTCAGAAATTTCAAGTATGATCGGAAGTTGATTGATATATGATAGTGTGCTCATTTATAATAAATATCACATTTAGAAACATTCATGTTGAAAGAATAACTTTATTGTTTATTTCACTTCTGCAGAAATGGCTTGATGATTATGGACCCTTTGAAGCCGTGGTAGATGGAGCTAATGTAGGTCTTCTCAGTGGAGGGAGATTTATGCCAACAAAGGTATGCTATACACTGAATGAAGTGAAGGGGATTCAAAATGCCTAAAGCAATATCTTACTTTTTTATGCCTTCTTGATATAGTGCCTTCTCTTTCCTTAGGTCAACGGTGTTGCGAATGGAATACGCCGGCAGCTTCCTTCAAATAAATGGCCGCTTATTGTTTTGCATAATAGGCGTGTATTTGGGCCCAAGATGAATGACACAAAAAACAGGACATTGATTGAAAAGTGGAGAACTGCTGATGCTCTGTATGCAACACCTACAGGATCAAATGATGATTGGTGAGAAAATAATACATTGCAATTATATATACCCCTGCTAAATGTATTACTAGTGCATTTATTTAAAGGGCACTGTATCATTCATAACCTCTGCTTCAGGTACTGGTTGTACGCAGCTATAAAGTGCAAGGGATTGATTGTAACCAATGATGAGATGAGAGATCATACATTTCAACTTTTAGGAAATGACTTCTTTCCCAAATGGAAGGAAAGGCATCAAGTAAGTAGATACAAATAGAGGTCCATACATTCTAGTAGACTTTCTCAATAGTAAATGTCAACCTTGCCATTATCGTAATTTATTTCTCGTTTCTCTAAATCACAATAACTTGGTCTAATTCTATTGTGAAGTCTTAAACCAATAATTGTTAATTATCTTGTATAAGATTATAATGCAATTGCCCTAACAAGTTATTTACCTTTTCTTAATTTTAGGTTCGAATCAGTTATTCTGATACTGGTCTACTTTTTCACATGCCGCCTTCTTGTTCTATCGTAATTCAGGTTCATATCAGCTTAGCTTCTAGCATATTTTGATATCTATTTTATATGTAACAAATAGGTGTATGTCTTTATGATATGTGCTGCGACTGCTGTCCACTCACAACCAGGAGAATACAGTACAAACTAAACTACTTGTTGGAACTTATTCTTTGCAGGAATCGGAGAAAGGCCACTGGCATATTCCTGTTGAGTCAGAACATGATTATGAGGAAAATCGGAAATGGTTATGCATTACGCGTGATAAGTCAAGCACAGTGAGGAAAAATTCATATATCAAAATTGAAGGTAAATTCTAGTTAAATCCTCTAATTATTCATTAATATTCCCAGCATATGGATTTGCAACCTATAATCCTCTCTTCATTCATCTCGTAAGTACCTGTATCTTATCAGAGGATGTTTGATTTCCTGTAGAAACGTGAATGCAAACTATTGTCTCTGATTTATCATTTGAAAATTGAAATGATTATTCATAGTTATAGCTTTTCAAAATTAGTGTATTCACATCTTATTTAAATGGGTTTTATTCAAATATAAAGATTATGGAGCAAAATCATGCAAAGGGAGGTGTTGATCATATACATGCTCATTATTATTTTTGTTGTTTTGCTTTACAAATGCATGTTCAGACAGCAATGCTTTGCCCTTTCTTTTTGCTTTTGGATCAGCGTCCTTTCTTTTTGTTGTATTCATTTCCTTAAATTAACCTACATTGTCTCACTTACTATATTCATTTGTATTAAATAGAAGCAGAATTTCTTCATCATGACAAGGGAGCTGAGAAGCCAGTTGCTCAAACTCAAGCCAAGACAAAGTCACTACTACTGAATCATGGAGACGATGCAAAGAGTAGAAACCCGCCAAAGCAAATGCACAAAAACCTTGGGAATATTGTCTCAGCATCTCCATTCTCAAAGCAAGCCTCAATTTTATTGCAAATTGAGGCTGCAGAAAAGCGTGGTAACTGCAATATTGATTTTCAAATATGAAGTTGTCACTTCTACTGACAAATGAAAAAGCAAGCTCGGGTCCAGTTATACTTGTACAGCAATGAAGACCAAAGAGCTGTTCCATGTCATGAAATCCATAGAGCCCTACAATGCGGAAAACTCTTCTTTCCTGCTGGTGATAGATCAAGCCATTTCAGCTGTGATCACTTCTTGCTATTCAATTTTTGGGAGCTAAAAGTGTACGGGGCAAGGGAAATGATGTTCTTGTGAGTAGTTCTGCTGTATAGCCCCATTATAGAACATTATTTGGCACAAAAGTTGATTATTTGCTTATAAAGTTGTTTAAAGAACTTTTTGATGCTTCATTTTTAAACATTTGTTCTTGAAATCATAACATTCCCTCCTCTCTCTCTCTCTCTCTGTGTAAACAGTAAACATCTGTAGCATGCATGTGCTGAAGTCGGTGATCATGTTAAATTGCTTGCACTTAGTTTAATGTCGTTACTCTTGTTTGGTGTGTTAAATCCAAAATGCAAACATTTCGTTAACAAATTTAATTAGATTTGATATTACTGAACAAACTATAAGATATGTCTTGGCAGGTTAGTGTTGTTGATAAGCTGTTTAACTTAACCAACCTTTTTGCCCAAATTTTGATTTCAAGCCTCTATTTTGAACTGTTGACCTTGTAAGGTTTTTGCTTTGTAGATGTCATTGATATTTGATACACTTGCTTTATGTATTGTCCTTTACCGTATTATTGTGGCATTATTGTAAATTATGTGGGCACTAGATCAGGCTGTTAGTGATTGATTGGTGTGTACTTTCAGAAAGAGAGAAAAAAAAAGAAAAAGCAACCCACACCATATCACGGGGCTGCATTGTTATTTTGTCATCTTCTCTTCTGTGTGCTCTGCTCTGCTCTCTGTTGAAGATTTTTAAAATCTCTCTTTAATGGGTTTTGGTCCTTTCTCAATTGTAATGCATCACTAGCCTATATACATAGAATTTTCTCTCTCTAACCTCCAGTAGTTCAAAAAACCAGAGAGAAAAGGAGAGAGCTAGTAGATACTTGCATAGTTTTGCAATATTTCTTTTATCTACAGGCTCTTTCTCTATGGAATTTGAGAGAAAAGAGGCAGTGGACACTTCTCAATCTCGGTCTCCTCAAAACTCGAAGGCCGGAACCGAGGAAGCTGTTGGTTTCCGCAAGTCCCTCCAAGTAGGAACACTATTGTATATGTCTCTTCATTTGGAATCATCATATCCTCTGTTTTTGCTTGATTATGTGTTCCTTTTCTTCTTCCTTTGTGGTTTCAGGAGCTAAGAGATTTGCGTTCGCAACTTCATTATGCCGCCGACTACTGCCAGACTACATTCTTGAATTCACAAGAGAAGAAGAAAGCGTGAGTGATTGTGTATTTTCCTCCATTTTTGTTACGTTCTGTTCATTGTCATCTTCTTGATTTTTCCTTATCTGTATGGTTTTGTGACTTCGGTTCTGTCCTCTGTTGTCATGCTCATGCATGGGCTGGGCTTCATTGATGGGCCCATTTCTTGTAGTCTTGTATTGGGCTGTGGCCTTGCTGTTTTTGCCTGGACCATCAAGAAGCTGAAGCTGTCATTTGGTTACTGATAAAGTTGGTATGCATGTTGTGCAGTGTGGTTGAAAACACACAAGAGTACATTTGCAGGGCTGTGGTCACCATTGTTGATCATCTCGGAAGAGTATCTTCAGACCTAAATGATTGCTTCTTTGACACCGGTCACATTTCCGAGGCTGATCTTCGAATCCAATGCTTGAAACAAGTGAGTATTGATTCGCTATGTGCCATTGATTCAAAAAATGCTATAACCTACTTACCATTGAGAGTATTGACATAGTTTGGTGTATGATGGTGATATACAGAGACTTCTAGCATGCGAAAATTACACTCACAACCTTGCTCTAGCTCAAGTTCAATGGAATCCCCGTATGCCTAGACATCACTTGCGCTACATATCAAAACGTAAGAAACTATAGTGTTTTAGTATCATCATATTCACAGTTCTTATTTGCTTTTATTTCTGATTCATTAGCTGTTTAATTTGTTGATCAGCAATCACAGATGACCCAACTTGTCCGAAAATTAGAGATGAGCACGAGTTTGAGGTGGAGGAGGGCGTGCCACTCTTCTTCTACACGTACACTCACAACCCATCCCTAGTGAAGAACAACGAGACATCAATTGATTATGATGAAAAAGGTGTACTATCAGTTATAGTTTAGTGTTGATTTATTGTATCATATGCTTGGTAGTTTCAAATAGCTTGTTGCTGTTGCAGTATTGCCTGTTCGTGATGGCCTGTCAGTACTGTCCAAACCAACAAATCCATCGTTCCAATTCCAGGTGATCGATCCATTTCCATTCAAGTTACGTATAAGGAACATGTCTCGTGCTTGATTCGTGACCACTAACCAGAGGTTTGTGTGCGTGTGCTCGCAGGCTAGTCAAAAGCGTGGACGCAGCATTCTGAGTAGGAAATCGGTGCAGGGTGCTGATCACATCATGTCCCTCATTCGACGAAACTCTAAAAGAGCAGCATGAAATGCAACAATTTTCGGATTCTATGTCTATTTCCTTTCAAATATGTGGTCTTGGTGGTGCCATTGGGATGTAGGGGAGGTGTTTCTGTTAGATAGATGATTTGGGTTTTGGGCATATATGTACTTTATTTTTTAGGTGCTTAGACTCTGATCTTATTGTATGGGAGTCCTCCAACATTCTTCATTTGTAAGAGTAAACTTTAAACCCAATATTTCTTGCCTAGATGGGAAAGCTCCACCCAACAAAATAAACATAAAAATAAGTTGATGAGCCTCTTTTTACTAGGTAAATATAATAACACTAAAACAATGTCGTATTGTGTCTTCTTTTTCACGTGTCAATGTAACATAATATTTTGTTAAACCCAAGTATCGATCGGGAATCTAAGTTTTGTGGTCCAAATCCTATCACAATGTCGAGAGAACACGCCGTAAAGCAGAGACCCCAGCAAAAATGTCTCAAGGGTTTAATAAGAATCCACGTATAAAATGTTTGACTACGAAGAACACAAAAATCTTTGAAGAGAATCTTTACGAACCAACAAGTTAATATATGAAAATAATTCAACAAATAACCCTTTTAGTTCAATAATGAACCCTCTCACCTCTTTTCAATTGAGGTATTTATAAAGTTTACTTATTTGATGATGAGAGAATACTAATTGAAGTCACGTGAGAGGGGATCCCTTAGGGGATGACTCAATGAATCAATGGTCAAGACACACTTTTCTGTGAGAGGTCGTGATTTCAACTTCTTGAGTCGGGTGGGATGAAGTTTTAAAAGTAGATGTACCCCCTATTGCGTAGCTCAACTTATCCATAAAAAAAAAGTCATGTGAGAGTAGAGGCACAACCATAGATTAAAAATAAAAGGTAAAATAATCAATTTGGTACTCGAACTTTGGTTTTTTGATTTTCTTTTTTAACCAAGAATAGTTCTTGAACTTTCGTGTTTCGCTCCAATTTGGTTTATAAACTTTCATATATTGACTCAAAATAGGGATGGCAACGGGGCGGTTTGGGGTGGGTTTTGTGATCCCCGACCCCGCCCCATTCCCCATCCCCATGCCCCGTCCCCATCCCATTCAGGGATCTAATTCCCGCCTGATTCCCCGCCCCGTTTGGGGACGGGGATTCCTCGTGCCCCGTAACCTGTCTCGTTTTGTCAAACTTTATACTATTTAATATAAAAAATTTCTCAAAAAAAAATGTAAATTTTTGTCTTTGAAAAATATTAGATAAAATATGAGTCACATACAACATCAAAATATTGTTTATTTGTACGTACTTTTAAATTGAATTGACCAATTTTTTTTTTTCTTTTTATAATATTAAACATATTGTAATACTATAATAATGATAAGTATATTATTTATTTAATGGATCGGGTTTGGGGCAGGGTGGGTTATAGTAACCCTGAACCCGCCCCGTTCCTCGACCGAGAATTTTTTCCTTGCCCCGACCCTTCCCATGACCCGAAAAAATCTCCGCCCCATGCCCCGTTCGGGTCGGGGGCATTGGGTTTCCGTCGATTTTTGGTTAGATTGTCATCCCTAACCCAAAATGGTCATTACATTTATAGCTTATATCAAAAGTTCAGGACCAAATTTGGTCGATATTTAAAATTCATGAACTATATTTGGACAATTTTTTTAGAAATAAAATTGGGTTAAAACATGAAAGATTATGAACTAGTTTTGTGTAAAAAATAATTTAAGACAAAATTGAGGCAAAACAATGGAAGTTATCGGACCAAATTAGATATTTGACCAAAATAAAAGTGCGCACTTTTACTTGAAACCCACGTAGAAAGTATAAAGTGCGCCCACGGTTTACGGACCCCAACACGTGGAAGCCCACTGTAAGAAGTAACAGTAAAATCAAGGGTGGATCAGAGTTCAGGCACGTCATAAACCCCTTTTGCTTGCGCAACGAGAAACCTTCTTCTTCTTCTTCAGCGTCAACTTCAAGCCTTCGAATCTTCACTCATCCATGGCCTCCCAACTTTCTCATGCCGACTCTGTGTTTGGAAACATCGTTCGTGCTCCTGAAGATCCCATTCTCGGGGTATCTTACTATCTAATTCCTCTTCATTTCTTTTTCTTTTTCTTCTGTTCTGTATGTAGATTCGTTTACATGTTTCTGTGTTTTGCTTGATCGCTTGTTTCACCTTCACTACTGCTTTCTTTGAGAAGTGATCGTATCTTTAGAAGCATGATCTGATTGAAAAAAGTTGCTTGAACTAAACAGTATGATTTATGAAGCTGTTGTCTGCTTTCACTCGGTACATTGAACCATATCGTACTGTGAATCTGATTGAGAGTTTCTTATATGTATTTTTATCTGTGCGTCTGAATTTACTAATTGTATGAAGTTGATCAGTACAATACTGTCTCAGTACATGCTTAATCTCTTAACTTCGAGCCGCAAAGTTATGTTCAGTCACATTGATCTCTTGTATCCGCGAAGTTACTGTGTGAAATATGGCATGAGAATGGATAGATTTGGTTCCTCTTGTATCCAAATTATAGCCTTCATTCGGTAATTGCAGGATCTAGTTGTTGTCATTTTGGAGTTCCTCTGACTATTTGATTTGAACAAATAGGTAACTGTTGCTTATAACAAGGATCCCAGCCCAATTAAGGTGAATTTGGGTGTAGGTGCTTACCGAACTGAGGTCAGTTGCTTTTTCTTTATATCTCTTGTTCTCTGCTGGCATTGACATTCTCTAAAGCTCATGAACTGATTTTATTGCAACTTAGAGCCTCAGTTGTTCAGAATTAACATTTTTTTTAAAGTGAAAAGAAAAAAATGAGTGGGCTCATGAATTATATAGAAGTTGCTACAATTAAACCTCATCCTGAAATAATAATACTGCATAGTTGTAAGTTTCTGACACAAATCTTTTATGGGTTGGCCTTCTAATGATGCAACAGGAAGGCAAGCCTCTTGTGTTGAATGTAGTGAGACGAGCAGAGCAACTTCTAGTTAATGATCAGTAAGACATCAAGCCACTGTTGGTTTTATTTGCAGCTCAATGTGAGTGTTGAATGTTGATCCCTTTTTCATATGTTTCTCAGGTCTCGTGTCAAAGAGTATCTTCCCATTACTGGACTGGCAGATTTCAATAAACTGAGTGCAAAACTCATTTTTGGTTCTGACAGGTAATGAACTAACTCCTATAGATAAATTGAACCTAGAGATGCTAAAGCTTGGGGATGTATCAATAATGTGTGACATGGTGTTTGCATTGGGCCTCATGCGCATGTGCAATTGATGCATCAATTGTGCATTTGGTTCTGAGCTTGATGCCTTTCTTAGTTATTTTTCTTCTTGTTTGTGAGGAAGTGCTATTATATCTTATCCCACACACTTTATGTTCTCTAACTTTTTTCTACACATTCCTGACTTTTCATTCAGCCCTGCAATTAAGGAGAATAGAGTGGTTACTGTCCAGTGCTTGTCTGGTACTGGTTCTCTGAGGGTTGGTGGAGAGTTTCTAGCAAGGCACTACCACCAGGTATCCAGCCAACTTGATTTGCTTATTTATTGTGTGCAACCTCCATTTGTCAAAACTAATTAAACTTGAACTGTATCTTAACTGTTCAAATCTTTGCCAGAAAACAATATACATTCCCCTGCCAACATGGGGAAATCATCCAAAAGTCTTCACTATAGCTGGATTATCAGTGAAAACTTATCGTTACTATGATCCAACAACACGTGGCCTGGACTTTCAAGGTTTGAACCCTCTATTCGGAGTAAATGTGCACTTTTTGATAGTTTACTAACACTGGATTGCTCTTAGTTACTGAAGTACCAATGCAACCTGTAATTCATAATTAATTGTCACATGTGACTGTGGGAAGATTACCGCACAAATTCTAATATTCTATATGTTTAGTATTTTATTTCTGGCTCTTTGTTATTATGGTGCATAATTCTGGAAATACTTGTGGCCAATAGGTTTGATAGATGATCTTGGTGCTGCTCCATCAGGAGCAATAGTGCTCCTTCATGCATGTGCTCATAATCCAACTGGTGTTGATCCTACTATTGAGCAATGGGAGCAGATCAGACAGTTGATGAGATCAAAAGGATTACTACCTTTCTTTGACAGTGCCTATCAGGTAATATAAGAAATTGACGGTGTTAAGAGACGAGTGCTTGGTTGTGGCAGAAACTGTGTAGTTGTACCGTGGTCCACAGATTTGACTAATAAACTCTTCATGTTCCAGGGTTTTGCAAGTGGTAGCCTAGATGCAGATGCACAGTCTGTTCGCATGTTTGTTGCAGATGGTGGTGAATGCTTTGCAGCTCAAAGTTATGCGAAAAATATGGGACTCTATGGGGAACGTGTTGGTGCCCTCAGCATTGTAAGTTACTGCCACTTTGAAGCAGTAAATTATCACCTTCTTTAAGTCATAAGTTTATATTACACTTTAAATAAAGAGTGTTGGCATTTGATAATAATATGGTGGCTACATTATCTCATTTGTTTAAGTTTATATATTCAAGTTAGAATTTATACATGGGGAGACTATTATTTTATACCATTTAGTAATGATGTCGTCACACTATTAAGGATACTTCACAAACTAGATGGGGATTTCTTGTAATTTTGTGCCCAAAAAGGATTTCAAGGAAGAAATTTTAGAATATAACATGCTCATTACTAATGTTCCTTGTTATGCTTCTACTTGAAGCAATTTGAGGATTGCAGAAATCAGTGCCCGGTAGGTACGTTTGTAATTAATTAATAATTGCATCTTACAGGTTTGCAAGACAGCAGATGTTGCAAGCAGGGTTGAGAGCCAACTGAAACTTGTCATCAGGCCCATGTATTCTAATCCCCCTCTACATGGTGCATCTATTGTGGCTACTATTCTGAAGGACAGGTATGATTTCAGTCAAAAATAGGCCCATTTACTTTCTGTGAAGGGATCAAACCACTTCGAACTTATAGGAAAAATTGTAGTATGGAGTTAATTTCCCTTGATACCAATGTGTGTATATATATATATAATTTGTATAGAATTTTAAGGAATCGGATATAGGATGAATAAGTACCCTCCTGAGAGAATTGGACTACAGAACAGTTAAACAGAGAATACGAAGAGATAGAAAAATATATGCGAAGTATTGTTTTATGCATATCACAATCTTCTGCACCTCTCTATCTAAACTGAGCAAGATCATCTGTTCCTAAATAATACTGTGTGCTCTGCAGTGATATGTACCATGAATGGACTGTTGAGTTGAAAGCAATGGCTGATCGGATTATTTGCATGCGCCAAGAACTCTTTGATGCTTTGAGTGCTAAAGGTATCACTCTCTCCTGTCTTTTAGATTTACTGATAAATGCAATCAAATACTCAAGACCTTTATGTCAAGTTCTATATTTGTTGTTTGGGTTTGGAACTGAGAATCACAAAGTAAGGCTGCTGATTCTTGAACAGCCTCAGCCAAAATCTTTCTCAAGTTTCACACAGATAAATACTATCATAGAAGAATGCTGACCTACATACCCTTCAAGTGAAGGTTGTCCTTGTACATGCCTAATGCAGAGAAAATTCTGAACTTAAAAATTGCATGTTATTAGATCAGCGACTCTCTCAAATAAATAATTCCCTCAGCTCACAGGTAGATGATGAGACCAACAAAATGTGGGAACACTGCTTATCGAAACACAATATGTGCACCAGTTCATATTGTCTTTCTTCTGTAGGTTTCTATATTTATTATTTGTGCCGAAACTTTTGTTAGATTGAGCTCCGTAGCATGATACATTCATTTCCCGTTGGACAGGCACTCCAGGGGATTGGAGTCATATCATCAAGCAGATTGGAATGTTTACATTCACAGGGCTGAACACTGAGCAAGTTGCCTTCATGACCAAAGAGTATCATATCTACATGACATCTGATGGGTAAAAGCCTGCCCCTTTAGTCGTGTTATGCTGAATCTCTTCATATCAATATCTATGAAATGCAAATACATTATAACTGAATATTTTAAATGTTCATATCTGACTTTACATATGAGCACACAGAGAATTAATCGTTTGAAGGCTTATTTTACTTCTCTTGTGCAGGAGGATTAGCATGGCCGGTCTAAGTTCTAGGACAATCCCTCATCTTGCAGAGGCCATACATGCTGCTGTTACCAAGATGGGCTAGGTCAAACTATATTTGAAGTTTGAGCAACTGTACGAGAGATTTTTTTGTTTCGAGTCTCGTTATGGAATGAGTCCTTTTTTCGTTCACATTTTCTCAGAATAAAAGAACATTTGTGCAAAAATGCTACTATGAATTGAGAATTTTAGTAATTTTACTATGGATTTGTGTATGTGACTGCTCCATCAAGTCTAAGTTGCTTGAAAAGGAGAATGTGACAATGCTAACTCTGAGACATTGATGGATATTCTTCTTGATACATGTACTAAGATATTTACTATCAAAATCATGGATACTCGAAATCGAGACCCTAGGTTAAGCTGAAACAACTCCTGCCAGTTGATCCACGCGTTTGTTGCAGAATGGTATTTTCTTTGCGTTTTTCTTTTTTAATTTTAAAATTCTGCAACTATAAAACATGAAAGCTAGCTAGGCACTAGAACACCATAACGTGGGGTTTAGGAGGTAAAAAAAAAGTGAGCCAATGTTAATGAAATACTGGAACAAGCTATCTCTAGTAGGAAAAGAAACAGAAACAAGAAACCAGAAACAAAATGGCAGAAGTGTCTGATTATGACAATATCTACAACCTGAATAATTCCCTTTATATTTCTCTTTATGTTAGTCTGCAAGATCTATCCTTGTCTGTCTGTCCTTCTTCCGTTGTAGAGATATTATTCCCGTCAATGGCGAGCAGATGGACTTCTTAGACCGCTCAACGTCTCAAGTTTATCCAGGTACGAGCTTCTCTTTGTAGGTACGTTATCAAAAATGCCTTTTGACTCACTCTTCTTTGATCCTTCATGTCCTGAAGACCATCCCATGAAATCTTGCAGTGTCAACGAAGAAGTCAACCGCTGATGCCCAGGTTCTTGATCCGCACCTTTGGGAGCCTTAACTGGCCTTCCACTTAATGCTGCATTTGATTCTCTACGTGACAAGGAGTCTTTGGTGAGAGAATCCGCGTAAAGGACATCATCAATCCTATTCATAACTTTGGAAGCCAAGCTCTCTAATATCCTGGAGTAGCTTTCCAGAATGGCCTGCCCTACATCCTGTGTAAAAAGTTCAGAAGATGGTGAGTACTGCTTCTTGAAAGACCAGGTATGCTGATATATGTCTGTTTACGTTACCTTGTTGAATTGGATTTTGGATATGTCTAGTGAGGATTGAGGAAGTCCCGGGAACCCTTGTTTGAGAAGGAGCAAGATGGTCTCTGCTCTCTCTTCAAATTGCTCCCTCTTTTCTATGCTCACCCAAGAAGACTTTGAGTCCTTTTGGTGCAACTTCCTCTTCCAAATCACTATTGATGCCTCAATTCTATTTTTCAGGTCCAGCACTTTGTGCTCTGTTGACAAGTTCATGGATGACAGGAACTGCCCCGGATCAAAGTATTCGACTGTGATGCTCTTGTAGATTGATTCACCAAGGCTAGACCTACCATGCTACTAGAAGAAAAAGTGGAGATGACCCAGAAGGGACATGATTAGACCAAGCTACAGCATTTTTCAAAAAAAAAAACAGCAGAGAGAAGTTTCCTCGTACCTTGGGGAGGGATTCAATGTAGCTATCAGGTACTTGCATCTCTGATAAAATTTGAGCATTGATGGCCATGGCTGCTTTTAGTACTTGGTTCACAGAATCTTTTTGTTGTTGCAGCCATCTTCGCCCTTTCTCTGAGAGCCCCTCTTCGGGAACTTTAGGAGTTGGTATCCACCATTTGTCTTCATTTCTCTGGCTAGTGCCTTTCTGGGAGTCATTAGCAGCATCTTTGCTTGATACATACCAAAACTCCTTTTCGCCTCCAAATCTATCCAAGCAATCCTGTTCATCACAGTTTGATCAGCAAGTGTAAAAAGAGAGCTCTTCGTTGCAAGATACAACCAGAGGAGAGCAGGTGCTTACAATGAGCATGGCATCAAGTTTGCGCAGTGCAGGGATGTTCATGAGCAGATCACTTCTTTGCCGCGTCACCATTACCTATTCAGACAGCATGTTAAGGTATTTTCATCACGACGCAAAATCCTATTTTTTATGTATTCATGAGCTTAGAATGAGAAAGAGAGACATTACCTCCATGTTTGCTCCATTCTTGGATTTCTGTTGCGCGGGAACAAATTCAACTATGTGATCAGTTACTGATAAAAGCCATTCGATTTCTTTTCTCCACCGTGCTTTCCTCTCTTGAGGCATGGGCTCAAGCTTTGACTGCTCACCAAAAACTGATGCTGCATTGTATCACAGTTGTGATAAACACGTACAAAATCAGTACTTTCTCATGCATATGAATGCAAAATACGAACAAACTTAGGATAAGAATGGTAAATACCAGCAAGATTTGTGATGGCATTGGACAAAGCCAAAGCTGAAGAAACACCTTTTCCGCCCCCAGACATATCTTCACCTAGAAGTAGCTTAGAAAACTTCTCCTTCATCTGTTCCATTTCTGTTCAAGATCACAAATATATATTAGTATCTAATCCTTTGTTGGCGACATTCTTTTCACGTGCAGGGATTGGATAATTGGAAACAGCGACTTGATAGTTAGTTAATATTACCTTCGTGTTTGTTGGCCACAGGCTTTGGTGACTTGCTCTCAGCACTATCCGGGGCTGAAGCAGGACTCCTCGGCGGCCACCCTCCTTGTTGGTTCTCCAAAAGCTTGCCTTCTGGTGTTATCGATCCATCCTCGTACTCCGGGATTGATCCACAGCGAGTAGACATTACTGAGGGAAGCTCAAACCTTTTAGAGAAATGAAGAGACCTTGATTTTTGGAAGCTGTTTCCTCGTTCCAATGCTCGTACCATGGCGAGTTCACGAAGGTCCCCTTCGTCAATTTGGGCAATAGAACGAGGAGACGGGCAGGACAAAGACGAGAAGCTTCTACAAGTGGTGGGAACGCTGAGGCTCCGCTTAATCTCCTTTCGCTTCTTTTGGCTTGATACGACGGTCACCAATTTGGTTATGCCTTTCTCGGCTTCCTTGAGGTGCAAGGAAGGAGGAGGGGAAGATTTGTGGGAGGAGCTACGCGGCTTCTTGATGACAATAGACTGGAGGCGGAAAATGAGGATGGTCTTCTTGATCTTGCAGAGCTGAGAAAGGGTAGGGGCTTTAATGTGCCTGTACAGTTTTTTGTTATGGCTGTCAGAGCCAAAAGTGGGGTGCATGGTGAGAGAGACAAGGAGAGATTGTTGCAGACAAAGTTGTTACCAACACAAAATAGCATTTTCTCAGCTTTTCTGTGTTGTTCATGAGGCAGTTTTTAGAATCAACCGTTGGTAGGTCAATGGAGGCTAAATATAGCACCATTTTTGCTTGACAATCCATGGTTTTCGCCGTGTTCTTCGCTGCAGAAAAAAAAAAACAGGTACTTGCATAGCTTCCTATTCCATTTCCATGTTTAGTATCAGAATCTATGTATGGTAGCTCTGTGGATTCAATGGATAGAATCTATGTTTTTGCTTCTGTTTTTATCTGTTTTGTTTTGTGTTATTGTACCATTTTCACAGCTGATATAAAGAAACTTGAAAATGGTAGATAAACCTAAAATTTGAACCATAAGCTTTGTGGCATTGGGGAATTGAAAATTCACCCACTTTTTTTCACATACATTGCTTCAATATTAATGTTCAACAAAAATAGTAAATGATGGTCCGTTACGAAGGTGAACCACTTTAGCCTTGCTGGTCCACTGCAGGTATATGAAGCTTCAATTGTATTAATATATGCACATTTCCTATTAGATTTGGGGTATTTTTTTGTCTTAAACATGAGGTATCTAGATTGTAACAACCCGTCATTCGAGCCGTGGAGGACTACAAGAGCGGAAAATTCCTTCATAACAAGTTTTAATGTAGTTGCATATCTTAGGACTCGAACTTGAAAGTTCATATTAAGCTTTACCAGTTGACTCATGTGCTCCTTTGTTTTGAGAATGATTTTTAAAACAAGAAAAAGATTGAATTGTAGGATTTAAAAAAAAAATATGCGAATTTGCATTGAAACTATGTTGGTAAAATGCCTCAATTCGGTGCATGAACTTTTTATAACACAAATCAATTTTTGAACTTTGAGATATGAATTCAAAATTTGTGTTGTTAGTTTCCGTTAATGTCAAGTAGTCTGACATGAAATTTAAAATGTGTTGAATAATTAGCGTTATTCAATTATTTTGTTGACATGGCGATCTAACTATATTAATTGATCAATGTAACCAACACATATCCTGCAACGTCAACAAAATGATTTGATAAAAATAATTATTTAATATATTTTAAATTTTATGTCAGACGAATTACCGGAAAAATTGAGGAAAACTAACGTTAAAGACTATTTTAAATCTATAGGAAAAAGTTTAAAAACTCATTTAGGTTAGCAAAATTCAGGAACTAAATCGAATCCATATGTGACACTTCACGAAGCAAATTAAAGAATTTATCAAATGTACTGTCTCTTGAACATTAATTCTTCGTACCTACCTTAGTAACGGATTATATAATCATTTCGAAACCGAATTGTAGCGGCAAAATCACAAGAAATGTTGGAAATTGTAAATCACAATATTATGAAAGGTAGTACACAATCACAAGCAAGGGTTAACAAAATCATAGAATTGTTTTTTAAGAAATTGGAATGTTGAGAAGTGGGTAAATGTCCCACATCAGATATATATAAAGATAAAAGGTTAAATATAATGGTATAAGTGAAACTTCACTAATAATGTTGACATTTTAATATGGGAAGTCCAAATCATTATATTTAGCCCGTTTATGAAATTTAACATGGTATCAGAGCAGGTTTTGATCCAGGCCTTGGCCCGAATTATGGT
>JAYMTA010000287.1:0-32317 GCA_036897625.1 Pelargonium cotyledonis | reverse complement strand
TTAAATTTGTTTTTCTTTTTTTAATTAAAAATTAAATACATAAATAATTCAAAAACATCAATTTCCTATGTGGATGCCACGTAATGCCCAAGTGTATGCCACATAGTCAACATTGTCCAACTCAGCTTAGATAACGGTGAAATCGACAGAATTAGATGGTGGGTACTAAATTGGGTACAAAACAATAGTCTAGGTACTTAATTGGGCACAATAAAAGTTTGAGTACTAAATTGAGTATTCGGCCAAAGTCTGGGTAAAAAAATAGGGTTATCCCAAATATTTTTAAGGAATATATGTGTTGGATTTCCAGGAGGGTTTAGAGAAGATTTTGGCGGTTAGGGTTTAGGACGATCATTTTTATATATTTTATTCTACTTTCTCCTTTTATTACAACATTATCGTTGCTCTTGCTTTTGCTCTTCCTCGGCTCTGCACAAAATCAAGACACTACGTTAAATAGATTCAGCACTCTCTTACTTAAGCTGCACTGTGTCTCCGCATCTCATTGTCTCTGTTTCTCTTCTGTTGGTTGCTTCCTTCTTCTTTCTCTGGGTTGGTTTGTTTGTTTTTGTGTTTTTTTTGTTCTTCGACAAAATAGAATCTTCAGAACCTGAACGACCCGCTGAGGTAAGCAATCGCAACCCATTTACGATTTGTCAAAATTTTGTTACTGTTTTGCTTTTTGTAATTTTTTTTCCTGGGTTTTTTGGAATTAGGGTTTTAGTATGATTTGAATGTTGAAGGGCGTACGCCATTGTGTTGCAAGGTATTGAGTTCTTCGGACCCCTTAATTTATCTATTTATGTTTTTGTTGTTATTGTTGTTGTTGTTGTTGTTGTTGTTGTTGTTGTTGTTGTTGTGTATTTGGGTTTCGTTTGTCATTCTGTAAACAACCCTTAAAACCGTACCTAATGCCCTCTGTTTGGTTGCTGAGAACCTTCTGGAAACAGATGATTTGGAGAAGAACCTATGGTACTTAAAGAATAGGGTGTTGATCAATCATAGTTGTTTTTTTTTACCTTCTGTGTTCATAGTTTAATAGTCAAAAAGTAGTGCAATATGATCCTCTCTCCAAGGGAACTTTTGTTGGGCTTAATTTGTGCACTATATTTGTTTTGTTTTTGTTTGCTTTTGCCTTGGATATTATACTCCCTCTGAACTAAAATTGGTGTGTTTGGCTAAATTTGATTGTCCTAAACTAAGTGTGCTCTTTTTCTTTTGGCAAGGACCACTTCAGTTTGTTACAAATGTGGGTAAGTAAAACACTAATTATATTCTCATTAATTTTGTTAGAAAGTCAAATAAAACACTTAGTATGAGACATGGGATTGGCATTTTCTGGTCTACTCTAAATTTTTGTCCTGTGACTCTAATACTTCAACGCTTGATGTCCCTAGTTCCGTTCCTACCTCTAACATTTGCTCACCATAAACAGACAATGTGTATCATGTTACTTACTATTACATGCTTGTGGCTAGTTTTGGTTCAATTCTAGATGTTATATGTTATGTATAAGGAGAGAAAGTAAAACAAGAAAAAGAAAATGGAACCAAATAGCAGGCGTTGTTGTTAGAGATTGCTTTGTAACATTTTTGTTTCTCTGACTTCAGTTTTTTTTTTCTACCCTGTTCTCATGCTTATATTGATTAATTATAACCTTCTATGTGTAATTAATTACTACATTAGTGGATGTTTAGAGATTCATATGTGAAGATAGTCTTCTGGTCTCGGTTAGAGATTGTCCCTATACTAGATTCATTCCTTTTACCTTTCTATGCATTCCAGTACTCACTTATTAGTCTTAAGGTGGAATTTGAACTTTGAAACATTTTGATGTTCGTGACATATTGCATATTGTCTGCTTTTTCCCTCAGCGTTTATCTTAAAGTAATCATTGCTTACAAAAGCTTTGCAATTATTTCACATTATTTATTTTGGGTATGCATTTTTGTTTACCATTTATAATTTGCGCAAAAAAGTATTTGTTTGAATTTCTTATAACCTAAAACATGTTGGTTTGACCAATGAGGGTGGTCTGGTAACATGCTAATGTGCCTGTTAAGATTTTGAATTCTAACATATCATCTGTTTTTCAAGCTTTCTAAATGTCCTGATATGTTTAATTTATAATGTTTTCATCCATTAATGATATTCAGGTCATGTAGGGGAAGCGATGCAAGTCACATCCTTGCATGTGAAATCAAAGGTATGACCGTTAAATAATCTTATGTTCATTTCTCAATATTTTCTGAACCCTAGAAATCCAAACAAGATGCTTCTTTGCTTTTCTATTTATCAACTTTTCATCTTGTTCTGTTTGGACCAATACATATCTCCCTCCTTGTCTCCCAGAACCCTTTTAGTTGTCTTTGCAGAGACGTAAAAAATATAAAAAAAAGTTGTTTCAATTGGCCACTTGACTTGGTCTAAACATTGAAACATGGTGTTCTCCTTAACTACCCGATTGTTTGATGTTATATAAAGAAAAAAAAGAGAGTAAATTCTCATAGTTTTAGTTAATAGCTGTGGGGTCCATTCATCAATTGATCTTTCAAGGCTATCACCTTAGAATTGGATCAATTAGGAGACCCATGGTAAGAATTTGTGAAACTTGTCTTCTGCCTTTTATGCTAAAAGGCATACTATTGGTCAGCTTTCTGAAAATTCTCTGTTTGAGTGTGCTTTAGCGGAGGATGGAAGTTATGATAGTCTGGATGAAGAATCTAAGAAAGGTCCTTGCTGGTCTGCTCTACGACGGGCTGGGATGACACAATGGACTTCTTCCCAGCGAATAATGTCAGACACATCTGAGCAGCATGAAGGAAACAAACTTCCAATTCCTTCCAGCATTTTTGAGAACAAATATGAGAAAGATGAAGTTGAACATGAAACTGCCCTAGCAGGCGTGCCAATTGTGACGCAGGAAAGTCGGAAGAGAAAACAATTTCTGCTTTGTGAGGTTGATGAGGTAAAACCAGCTCGACTTAGCAAGCATAGACAAAATGGTAAACATACCGAGCGTAGGCAAGTTAGGCATGTCGGTTCTTCTAAAGACAGGTGGTCTGCAGAAAGGTAAAAGCAGCATTTATATCCTTGTTGCATCTGTTTGGCCATGATAACCAATTATTAACTAAGTTAATATTATGAAGGTATGCACTAGCGGAGAAAAGCATGTTGGAGATCTTAAGGGCTGAGGGGGCTGTGTTTGGGAATCCAATATCTCGACCTGCATTGAGAGTTGCAGCTCGTAAACGCATTGGTGACACTGGTCTGCTAGATCACTTGCTGAAGCACATTGACGGTAAAGTGGCGCCAGGTGGGGCTGAGCGGTTTCGGCGGTGGCACAATACTGATGGGGTTATGGAATATTGGCTGGAAAGTGCTGACCTTGTTGATATTAGGCGGCAAGCCAAGGTTCAGGATCCTTATTGGACTCCACCGCCATCCTATGATGGTGGATGCCTCCCTCAAGAGGATTCTGTTCATAGTGAACTGAAGTTGCTTCGAGCAGAAATTGCCAAGATGAAGAAGTAACAAACTGGATTCTTGATTCAATATCTTTAATATATACAAGTAGGGTTGGCAATTTGGGTCATGATCCAGGAACATGATACGAATTTAAGAGGGTTTGGGTTTACTTAATTGTGTTCGTATAAGCTAAACCAACCCTTTTAGTTAATTGTGTAGTGCTTGTGTTGAACCTGCTTGAATCGGCTAACCCATCTAGTTAAACTGGTTGTGTGACTCATTTAATGACTGACCCGTTTAAGGATAAAATTATAAATTAAATGGGTCAATTTGAACTCGTTTAATTAAATGTGATGGGTTGTGTCGTGTAATTTAAAACCCAGTTATTAAAATGTGTTGAGCTTGTCTAGATCATGTTGTGTTACTCAGCCTGTTTAATAATTTGGTTATTGTCGGGTTGGGCCATTTAACAGATTACTAAACCTTCAACACGGCACAAACGCAAACACGAATAGCAACCCTTTATTCATGGATGTAAGGGTTGGTATTAGATATGCTTACTTGTTATTGTTTGTGTGAACAGTGAAATGGAAGAGGCGGTGTCCATGAAGCAGAAGCAAGATCAAGCTAAACAGATAGAGGTGAATGTTATATAATAGATAAGCGATAAAGAGATAGTTATATCATATGCTTGATGTTGTTGTGACATAGTGAAATGTTGATCCTTTTTTAGCTAGAGCAGCACAAGGAATTGGCCGAGTGGAAAGCCAAGACTGAGCAACACCTGATTGGGATATCAAGTTCTTTGAATGGAATACAGGTACAAAAGCAACACCCTTCACCTTCTTTCACTGATTGATATTTGATTGAGGTTTTAATAGAAAAGATGGGATGATTGTCTTTTATATATGTTTATTTGTATGAACAGTGTTACAGTGTATACAACTTGGCATCGACCCAGAACCGGACCGATTTCAATTTAAATTTTACTTTTGAAAGAGAAAAAATAGATAAAAATTTATAATTGGAGTGACTTGGTTGAACAATAATAATGAGTATATTATACTGAAAATGATAAAAAGAAACACATTAGAATCGCACAGACCAGAGGATTTAACAGTGAGCCAGACTTACCCTATTCGGTTTTGACCAGTCCCTGCCCGGTTGGGTTCAGATTTTCGGTCCACACCCAATCATGCCCAGTCCAAACCCAATCATGCCCGTCCAAATGGTGTTTGTGGCTGGAGTTCTGTGTTAATGTATATTTATGCAAGCAGCATATTTTTTGGTCAGCTGCTTATTATACGCATATACTTCATTGTGTTTGATCTAATGAAAGTCTGATTTTATGTTTCTTGCCAGAACATGTACAGGGAACTAGCGACCTGGAAAACCAAAACTGAGCAACAGCTAGTGGAAATTACAAATGCATTGAGCAGCGTGCAGGCGTCAAAGCAATGCAATGTCTTCAGTCCGTCAGCTTCTGAAAGATGGGAAGATTGGTTGGAAGGCACCAACTTGGACACTGTCCCAGAGGATGATCTCGCACCTTGGTTGGGTAGCAATGATTCCATGAATGCTGTACAGGGGGCTGCAGTACAAGGAACCAGCTTGGCCTTACCTCCTCAGTTGAAGGCTGGTGATAGCCCCTCTCAGGACTTTGTATGTGCCAAGGAACTGGAGTTACTCAAGGAAGAGATGGCCAAAATGAAGAGGTAAAGTGACTATAATTATACTACCTCCATTTCAAAATGTATCATTTTACAATTTCAACAAAAATATGCATTTGACTTTCCAATTATAACCCTTCTTCATTATTAGCATTAAAACAAGTTTAAAAGAGATGAGTAGTAATTAATGAGTACATAGACATAAATAAATAAGGTTACTCGACAGACACAAATAAATAAGGTTACTCAACTTATTAATTTGCGTGAAACACTCTAAGATGAAACTTATTTTGAAAGGGAGGCAATAATAAATTATTTGTTTGATAATCTTAAGTGGTAATAAAAAGAATTTGCTCATTTTGTGTTTATGCTATTATTAAAGCCGATTATTTTTGCATAAGCAGAGATGTGCAAGGGCTGGTTCCGAAGAAGCACGAGGAAGATCAGGTTAATTTGACCCCGGATTCTTCTGCTATCACTACCTCAAAGGCGGACCTTGACAGTCCATTTCTTCTGTTTCAGGTGATGTTGATCAAAGCATTTCCATTGATCTTTAAGTATGTTATCTTTTGTCACTAAGCATTTGAACATTACTAAGACTCCTACTGAAACCTTTTCTGACAGGAAATGTGTAATGAGTTGGTAAAGTGGAAGGCTAATATGGAGCAACAGCTGATGGAGGTCACTAGTTGTGTGAATAGCATGCAGGCATCGAATCAAGTAGGACATCATACCCTTAACGTCACATCTTTTGAGAGATGGAAATGATAGAGAACATAGGTATTGATTGTAGTTACCGTTAGACTTAGTATGATATGACTTAGGCTCTGTATAGGACTTACATGCTCAAGTTCCAACCGTTAAAAGGGTTGGACCATATCTGACTTACATAGTTAGGATCGTTTTAATATTGGAGGAAACAACCGTTTAGATTATACTACCGAACTGGCCATGAGCAAGAGCTGTTTAGATGGTCTCTTGGCATAAATCTAGGTAATTGTGATAGCATGAATGATTTGAGACATGTTTATTTATATGCCCTTTAATTTAATGTTATTATATCAGGATTTTTATTATCACGGCGTATCCGTACTTGTGATTACAAGTAATTTTTGTATTGTTTAGTAGATTATGTAGTTTTCAATGTGTGAAGTATTTGTAACTAATTAAGCTGAGCACAACATGTTGCTCTTGAGCTTTTGACTTTGCTGGAGCAAAAGCTTGGGGCTAAATCTGAATAGATACAAATTACAAATGCTCTCTCAAGTTGGAAAATAACACACCCAACTGTGATGTCATGAGAGAGAACATGGATCCCAAGCAGGTGCAAATGTGCAATAGGGGTGTCAAAGATGGTGTTTAAAATTTGGCATTATGTTAGGTGGGTCGATTCGGAGCCAATATGATCATTCAATGAATTGAGTTATATAACACGACACTTCCGAACACATTTAATTGAATTAGATCGGGCTAACAAAATATGATATGTTTTGACTCAGTAAGTAGTCATTTCTTGCACAATATGTTCTCATTTGAAACATTTAAATAATTGAATTTAAATTATACAATGCTCCCCGGAGGTTTTAGTAATGAACTTTTGTAAAATTGCAATTTAATTCATAATCTGTGATATGAAATGGGCTAACAATCCGTTGATGATTGGGATGTCTGAAGATTCACATTCGCTAATTATATTTAAAGTTCAACATTAGTCAATGAACACAACTCAATTTCATATGAGTTGAGTTACACGGCACCAACCTACTTATTTATGAACAAATTGATACAATGAGAAGAGGGTTGACATGACATAACACAATTTCATTCTTAGTTTGGTGTCATTATATAAGCTATACGTTTTGTTTATGACACGTTTAAACAAAAACGATAGACGGGTCTATTAGGTTCGACTTGATGGGTTGGGTGTTGTTGATATGAACACGATTAAACTCAATTCAACGCTTAAATTCGTGTTGTATTTGGTAGCCCTTGTATGCAAACACATTTGGTTATCAAGCACCTGACCAGCAAGGCCAGGGATACATGAAGATGGCATACAATTCACTTGATCTTGCTTTGGAGATAAAATGCAGAGTATATATATATATATATATAGCCACACAGAAGGCACTTCACAAATGGTTCATACAAAATATTCAATGGAGCTAATATAATGCAAGGGACTTCATAATTTGGTGATTATATCAGATGGCGGATTTATTGAAACTGTCTAAAAGCATTTAACAATGGTATATTGGTTCCAATGTTCCATAATGAAGGAAATTACAAAGGAGAGGCATTTTTAACATAAGCAAATATATAAATTATCTGTAAGAGAAAGCTATTAGGTAATTCACATTTTACTAGTGACAGCAAGGTACTTGGTATGACGTCCCTGAGCTATAATTTTCCCGGTTTTCTTCTTCCTCAACTCAACACTGACGACGGCAACAGCCTTCCCAACACGTAAAGCTTTGGCTTCAATCTCGATTTCCTCCTGAAAAAGAAAATGCAACGCCAGATGCATGAATAGCTTGCATATATTGCAGTAGTAAATTTAAACCTTCATTTCAGGCAACCCAAAGGATAGTGTATATGTCCATCTAAACGAATAAGATACTATAACAATAAATCAGCAGGTAGCATAATATAAATAAAGAAAACATTGAAAAAGGAAGAAATTTGTTCATAAAATAATTTGAAACAACTAAACCTCCGTCCCAAAATAATTGTCCACTTCCTACTTTTTGTGAAATTAAGAATGTGTTATTAGAGGTAGGTTTTCTCCCTTGTAACCATGTGTGCTCTTGTTGTAACAAACTTAAAGAGTTCTAACCAACTTATAATAAGAATATTGCTGGTAATGTATAAATAATCATTGGCCTACTTGTGATCTTACTGATAAAGTGTCTATTGGGTTAACTCAAAATATCTATAATATCTACCAATGTAAGAGCCAAGGTAGTATTATACAGTAATAAACAAAACATGTAATTGAACAACTAGTCCTAGCACCTCAGGCCAAGGCCACTTTAGTTTTACCAGGGAATGATGGAGCTGTGCAGCTATTCACTTACAAATGAATCAATCAGCTAAGGTTCTTCATCTCTTGAATAATTTTGAAGATGATGTGAATCACTTCTACAACTACAAGCATAGCACATACGGAAAATGAAGTGAAGGGTTCTTGAGATTACTTCAAACACCCGAAACATGGGACTACCTCAGACCAATTGGTTGACATAAACTGGTACAATTTCAATCAAATATCCCAAAACAATTGTTAATCTCTTGGCTAAGTATTGTGGACGAGCTATCAACAAAGAGCTCCTTAGTTTTTGGATTTAGCTACACAACACAAATAAAAACACCTAATTGAGCTAGAGCAATGATAGAGCCAAGGTGTTATTATACAGTAAAAAATGTAATTGAAAAACTGGTCCTAGCTACTAAGGCCGAGGGAATGATAGAACTGAGGAGCAATTCAATTCCATATCAATAAATCAACCGAGGTTCTTCATCTCTAGAATAATTATGATGATGATGATGATGCGAATCACTATCTACATATATATTGAGCGTTGTTAAAATTACTTCAAATTGCCAAAACATGGATTGGTTGGCATAAATGAGTGCAATCTCATTCAATTATCCCAAACCACATTTTTTCTCTTTGTTAGCTGTTCTGGACAGGTTATCAACAAAGAGCTGATAAAAACAAGTGGGATCTTCAAGTCGGACACAAAGTGTATCCTATGCCATTAAAAGCTCCTTGTTTTCTGGATTGTACATTCTCCGCCAAAAAAAAAAAAAAAAGCCTAATTGAGCTATAGCAATAATAGAGCCAAGGTATTATTACACAGGTAATAAACAAATCATGTAATCAACAAACAGTCCTAGCTACTCAGGCCGAGGGAAAGATGTGAAGCAAATCAATAAATCAACTGAGGTTCTACATCTCTCAAATAACTATGACAAAGATTATATAGCACAAAGACCATTTGGTTGGCATAAATTGGTACAACTTAGTTCAATTATCCCAAAAACACTCGTTTATCTCTTGGCCATAGGTATTCTGGACAGGCTGTCAACAAAAAGCTGACAAAGAACTTGAAGTAGGACACTAACTGTATCCTATGACATCACAGTTCATTCATTTTTCGACTGTAGCTTCTTCACTCAAAAATGAAAACCCCTAATTGAGCCATAGCAATTATGGAGCTGAATTCTCTTGTCATACACTCATACCTATACTCTATAGTACCAGGCATAACTCAATTCAATTATTTTTATAATAATGATTGAAAAATATCAGTGACAACAATAACACATACATTAGCATAGGCAGCATCCAAGTACGAAACATTGATCTCGACGGAGACGCCGGTGAGAGGAGCTCCAACGGTGAAGATAACGGCGGAGCCGACCAAGTCCACAAGCGTCGCCGTCGCGCCACCGTGCAAGAAATTGCCGGCGTTCTACAGTCAATAAATCATCAAAAGTCAAAGATCAATACAGATAATGAATTATTGGAAGCATCTAGGGCTTTGAAAATGAAATCGCAAATGATCAATTACCAGTAAACGCTGAGGAACTTTGAAGGAACAGACGATTCGTCCAGGCTCGACCAGATCGGCGTGAAGGCCGTGCATGATGAAGTTGTCGAAGAATCTGAACGGCAAGCCGTCGATGGTGGTGGCGTTTTTGTCATCGCCATCGCCTCCTTTCTCTAGGTAGCGCTTCACCTTCTCGAGCTCCATCGCTAGCTTCTGCTTCGGCTCTGTTTCTCAAACTGGAAAGCGTGTGGGTCCTCTTTTTTTCCTCGTCTTTGTACCAACCAATCTCGTCCCAAATCAAAGCATTCAATAATGAGAAACGTGGAAAAAAATGTAATTTACATGTACATCAGCTGCCCACTGGTCAAGTTGATAATTCACGCAAATGTATTATACCAGTCAATATACGTAATATGACATTGTTAATCATTGTATTTACATCTAACATTTCTGTCTGCAAACTTAATGTTGTGAGGGAAAAAAATTTATGTGTTCATATTTTTGTAGTTTTTTTATTGACCTTAATCTTTCTCACTATATGGCGAAACACGTCAAAATTGCTGAGATGTTGTCACGTACATTTCTTGGTCTCTTTGAAGATGTGTTAGTACTGTTCTTCACACCGCAAACACTCTTCTTCTCTTCTAGCTCCAGCTGCTCCTCATTCAAATCTTCCCACAACACGTCCATTTTCTCTCCTTCGCTGTCCCTTCCATTTTCACCATCTTCTTGAAAATCATCCTCGTAATCGCTTTCGTTGTCAATGCAATCCAAGTAATGTAGAGAACAAAGACGCCATAGAGATGGCGAAACTGTGATCAACCGTTCGGAGATCATCAGTTTCGGCTTTGGAAAACTGACCATACTCTGCAAAAATCAAGAGATATAGGTTGGTTTGTGTTGTGAAGTGCTTGAGAGTTGCATGAATGGATGGATGCCTATATATATATATATATATATATATGAGAAAATAGAATATGAGCCAAGATTTTTTTGGCTTTGGCTAAGCCAAATCAAAGAGGTGATGACACCTCAATTAATTCCACCCATACCCACCCAAGTGAATTGGTGGGAGCGAAGCGATCCGCCCGGATCCAAATTTTTTAATGAGATGTCACCATCTCATTAATGGCTTAGCTTAAGCCAAAAATAAATTGGCTTAGACTCCCCTTTCCCTATATATATTTGTAAGTAGTGATGAGCTTGGAAGAGAAAATTTGGGCGGATTGTGTGGTATGTTACGGTTACTATGGAAAGCTACACATACCCTCCCTATTAAACACCTAATAGCAATGGCTGTGGTCGGCATATAATACAAAGAGTGTACGTATGACATGTGTATCAATATCTTTATTGTTATGTGTTAGAGCATAAAATTATTAATGGACCTTCAACTATCAGTTTAAACTTTTAATACATTCTGCACCGGCTTTATTTTCATGTGGCAAAACTTGCCTTTTCACCTCTAGTACCATATACTAGATAATTAGGAGTAGTCACAAAAAGGGGCTTTATAGACCATAATTAGGGTTGACAATTTGCGCTTAAGTTCGTGAACACTTGAAATTCAATTCGTCTATTATTGTTGTGAACATAATCAAGTCTTAACGAGAGCTTGACGAGAAATACTTGTAAGCATAGTCAATGTTTCAACTTTTTGCATATAAATCTAAGAGAGCTCATTTCAGATGAACATAGTTCAATTATATTCTAAGCACGTATATTTGTCACCGCCTTAGTAAGCAGATTGAGGCCTTTGTGCACATATAGGAAGGAAGCTCAGTATAGTCATTGTGTCAATCGGGCTTCATCGAGCTTGCAACTCTTGGAACACACTAATTAAGAGCTGGAGCAGGACAATCATTTTCAGCATAAATTAGAATCATTAGATTCCATGTGGCAGCATCAAATATTCAAATGCTATTGAATTGTGTGTCACCAAATTACTCTTCTCCATAAATATATGAAAAATCTTGATTGCATACTCTCCATGCCATTACATATAGCATATGCATCAAGCATTGCACTACCAGCACGCTCACTGTAACTTGTTTAAAATACCGGCCCTGATTGAGTATCTATGAGTTTCTTTAAGACTTCAGATAGTAACAGTGTCGGGTTTAATTTGTTTCTTAAGCATCCATTGTAATAGATCCATAAACTAAGTATCACATACATTCTGTATGAAGGTATCAACCTAATCATCAAGAATGTTTGAAATGTTGCTTCTACGCCGGTGCATTTAGCATAAAAATTTGACAAGGGCATTTCCTATGGTTGTGTCCTCACACATGCTCAAGATGCCGGAGAATATACCATGAATCATATTTTTCACCTGTAGATTTTGTAAGTGTCTGCACTTAGGAAGAACACTTAGAATACACCCCTGTCGGGAGATGATCGATGAATGTAGTGTGGTGGAAAGATGGAGTACAATGTAGAGAATATTTGTAGCACAAAATGACTAAAACGAGTTAGATTGCAAAGAGTTCAAGTCAAGCCCAAAAGAGAGGGCTCGAACTAAGGCTCATATATGCCCACGGGCGCGCGTGAGAGACGTGCCACAACCATGCATGCGAGACCTAGGTTATGTACGTTGACATCACCCTTTACTTGCACATGCCTAAAAATGTGGACATCATGAAGGAAGAGGTTTAGCCATGAGCGTGGATGATGCCCCACGACAATGGGCCAACTAACCTCTCGTTTGTTGGTATTAGCACCCACTCATAACTGTGTTAAATTGTTGACGTCATTCTTTCAAATGTCACACCACATACATAAATACTACCCTATTGGTGTGGCTTAATTGAGGTCTCGTTGGTTATATCATCACGACTCTCATTGAACCCCAATGTGTGACGTTACACACCATGAGCATGGATGTGTGCGCGCATGTCTATGGCCCATGTAATGAATGTCTAGTTAACTTTTACTGACCTCGTTTTGATTATGACAATTTTATTTTAATTTTGACAAATTTTTATTTCTCACGAGAGCCTCGTAGGATCTTGTATGATCCATAATAAATTCAACTTTGTTTCTTTTCTTCAAAGTGATAATCTTAACTTATCCAAAAATTAGCATTTTGTATAATCGAGTTGCTCGCTAAAACACATGTCGAGCTCTTGCGGATCAAAATACTTATGTACTTTTTATGTATGATATTAACATAATCACTTCAAGTTTTTTCAGTATTAATCATAGGAGAATCATTTTGATGCTTATTTTTTGTTTTGTTTTGTTTCGTTTCAGGCCCAATTCATTTTTAATCTAATAAAGTAATAATGGTTTCGGATTTGGGCAGAGAAACAAAACAAACAAAATGGATAAGGAGTCCATTTAGGTATCGTTTGGTACCTTGATTGTACGAGGGAAAGTGACAAAATTAATGAGAAAGTTTATTTTCTTGTGCTTGTGTAAAGTTAGTTATAGAAGAGAGAATGTAAAATGATGATTCCTGAAATTCAAAATCACCCCTAAATTTTGAAAACAAAATACCATCTAATAGGTGTTATTTGTGATTAATGATAACTTTCCTACAATTTGGATTTTTGAGTGACATTTATACCCCTTAAATTTTTTTTATGTATTTATTCACAAATCATATATTATACTATAATTATACCATTTTTTTATTTATTCGTGTAGCGCTGTGAGAGCGACTAAAATTGTCTTGCAAAAAATGTGTATTATTATAATACAAAAATATGTTAATATACATATATATTTAATGTTACACTTTTGAATTTAAAAATAAATTTATCTCATTCGAAATTTACAATGTCTCGTGAAAATATGTGTAACAAACATTATAATAAAAAAAGGGTATACATGTAATTTTTCACATTTTCCCAAAGTTTTTATTTTTAATTTATTTATTCCAAACACAATAATTTAGATTCTTCTCACTTATACAAACATAGTATTATCAACTTTCTAGTAATCTTTATTCCTGTAATCTACATTCCCGTAATATTCACAATTTATGGTGTTTTAAATTTTTTGAACCAAACGATACCTCAGTCAAATTTCAAGTCCGGAAAATAGTCGATCTCCGTTGACCGACGACCGTATATATAACAGAACCCCAAAACCTAAACCCCCCTCACACAACACAGCACTGAAGAGCTCAGCCTCACTCTCCTTTGTCTCTCAGGTACGTTTTCTTCCCTTTGCTTTCTCTTCACGCCTTTTGTCTCTCACTCACAATCTTTCTCTGCTCCACTCTCCAGAGCTTACCTCGGCGCGTGCTTCTCAAATTACGCCGTTGCTCCGTCGCCTTCCGATCGTTTCAGATCTTCAGGTTCTTTGTTTCTATCCCAAACACTCTTCAATTTCTTTTAACTGTTTCTCAGTTGAGGTATCAATGAGACGTCCGATTTAGGGAGATTATGATCTTTGGAGTTCGCTTCATGCATTGCTCTTTTCCATTGATTTTTCTCTGAATAAATGTTTTGTTTCCTCTCGTGTGATCGTCTACCGTAAAATTTGTTTTCTTTTCATATACGTACTGTCTCTGTCCGCATCAGTAGATCTGTCATTTCTTAGTGCGATGGTGGATGTATTTTTTGGTTCATTTTTGGGGTTTACTGAGAAAGATTAACAGCATTTTTTTTCAATTTTCCTGTAATATTTATTTTGTTTTGCTCGGTCTCTTGTAGCCCTAAAAGAGAGGGGAAAGAATTTGACTCCTGTGTTTTCTAGATTTTTTAATGATTTTTTTTTGCCCATCATACAGAGCTTTCACCTTTCCTTTCCTTTCTGATTTCTGTGTTCATGGCTAAAAATAATAGTCCTATTTTTATACTGGGTGGTGCATTTTACAAAAATAATCTAATTCTCTCCACATTCCTGGCTTGATTTTGTTTTGTTGGACATTTCTGTGATATTATCTAAAAATAACAACTGGATTCTTTAACAGTTATTTACTGATTTTCTCTTCTCAATGAAAGTTAAGGAATGATCCAATTGTATTTACAAACTTAAGTTTATTTTTCAATATAAATAACTCATTACTATTGCAAAAAGAAAAAAGAATTGGTTATATTGAATACATGCTATTGGATGATTGAATGTTTCTTGCTTTCTTGTTTTATGTATCTTGTGTTAGTTCAATTAAGGAGCTCATAGTAAATGCATGTTTTATATCATGCATGTTCAGCTGGTGCAGAATGCTTGTGAACTTTAACTAATGAGTGCATAATATTTTCATTCTTACTACGTCTTTTTTTTTTTTTTTCCATTCACTATTAAATGTTTAGATTTTACTTAATCTTATTCAAATTTATGGTTTGATAGAACTTGTCTGCAAATATGAGCTCAAGAAGGGGGGCTACTGGTACTAATAGCAACCCGAAGGGAAAATCTTTGTCTGGTGAACCAAGTTCCAACATGGAGCAGTTGAATCAAGGTGTTGCTCACATCAACCTGGACTCTCCCCAAGGCGATGGCGAGTGGCAGTCTGTTGCTGGAAAGAAGTCTAAGAATAGAGCTGGAAACAGTGCTGCAAAATCCTGGGGTTCTCAGAATTCTGTTCCGGCTCCTAGAGCATGGGAACACCCTGATGCGGCTCAGAAGCTAGGTCTGCGAACAAATAGTGGAGTGGGAAGGGCTCAGGGATGTCAGACACAAACTGCCGACCCTAAGAGACCTGCTGGCAGAGGAAATGGAAGGGCCCAAGCATCCACTAGGGCTCCTGAGAACAACTACCTTGCTCCTCAGCAAGCACGAGGTCAGCCTCTGGAGCATGGATGTAATTGGGCCGCTATTGCTGGTTCTAGGAATCAAGAGACAGGCCTTGGCCAAAATGAAACCAGCTTGAATCCCAATGATGTAGACGCTGAAGCCATTAATGGTGATACTGTTGATAATGGTTATGAGGACTCTGATGTCATGGATGATTCTGATGATGAACTTTTAAGTGATGATTTTGATTCTGATTCTAGTCAACAGAGTCATGAGACGCGCAAGAAGAACGAATGGTTCAAGGAGTTTTTTGGAGTGTTAGATCAGTTGACTGTTGATGAGATCAATGAACCTCTAAGGCAATGGCATTGTCCTGCATGCAAAAATGGCCCAGGTAGCATTGATTGGTATCGAGGTCTGCAGCCACTGATGACACATGCCAAAACAAAAGGATCAAAGAGGGTAAGGCTTCACCGAGAGCTTGCAGAAATTTTAGATGAGGAGTTGTGCAGGAGGGGAACTTCAGTAATTCCTACTGGTGAAGCATTTGGCAAATGGAAAGGTCTCAAGGATGGAGAACGAGATCACGAAATAGTTTGGCCTCCAATGGTTGTCATAATGAATACAAGACTTGAGCAGGATGAGAATGATAAGGTATGAGCATGTCTGTTTCGTAGTTCGGATAATGTTCCGTAAAATTTTAAATAATTTTAATTGTTGTCTCAGTTGTTCTAATGTGTTGTTATTCTAGATTAGTAAACTCTAACTTTTCTTATTGGTGAATTGCATTTCAGTGGATTGGCATGGGGAATCAGGAATTACTTGACTATTTTGGCTCATATGCTCCGGTGAAGGCTCGGCACTCTTATGGTCCACAGGGTCACCGTGGGATAAGTGTTCTCATCTTTGAGAGCACAGCAAGTGGTTATTTGGAAGCTGAACGCCTGCATAAGCACTTTGCTGAAGAAAGGACAGACAGAAATGCATGGGATACTCGTCAGGTATTATTTCGTCCAGGTGGGGATCGCCAACTATATGGTTATTTGGCCATCAAGGAAGATATGGATATATTCAACCAGCACTCTCAAGGTTCTCTCTCTCTTTCTCCGTCATTGTTTTGTTACCCGGGTTTTTCATTTAAATTGTATCAAACTCTTCTCTGTAATCCTCTCAATATACATGTAAACGACTGTCATTTTACTAATGTAGTTTGAATGCTCTGTGATTGATTAGGTAAATCCAAACTGAAATTTGAAATGAGATCATACCAGGAGATGTTTGTGAACCAGATAAGGCAGATGGGTGAAGACAACCAGAAACTTAGCTGGTTTAAGAACAGAGCTGCTAAGGAACATAGGAACAATAAAGCCCTTGTGGAAACGGTAAATAAAATGTCTCAGAAACTGCGGAGGACGGATGAGGAGACTCGAATAGTGAGACAGAGAACCAAGATGCAGCATGAACAAAACAAAGAAGAGGTAATTCTAGTGGAAATGAATATATGGAAACTTGTGATTTGTTATAATCGATGATGGCTAGCCACTGCACTTATGCTGTAGGATATATTAGCTTGTTCTGTTGCTTATTATGGTTTCACTAAATCATTTTCTCTACAACATTGTATTCCATTTGTTTGATATTTTCTGCACTTTTGTGGTCAGATGAACATAGATAGGCACTCTATTGAGAGTGATAGACCTTCATATGCGCATCTTGGAAGCTTATATAATTGAAAGCCTTTTTACTTTGTCTCATTTTGTTTTATCCATCTCAAAATATAAAAAAAGAAAAAAGAAATTGATTGACCCATGTTGGGTGCTTGGCCAATATGAAAAGTTTTTCTTCTGTCTGCCTGGCAAGGGCTTCATTCCATTGTTGTTACGACTTTGACCTGGTTCACACTATTCACTCCCCACATTCGCCGACCCCATCGCATTTGGAATTATATGCTTTTGTTGACTTGAGATAGTTTGCGTTCTATTTCTCCCTATCTTGTTTGAATATATGATTAATAGTTCCGCTTGCGATAATCCTGATTGTTGCTGTGTAATATCTTTTTAGATGGACAGCCAAGAACAATTCTTCAAGGAACAGATAAAAGTTATTCATGAAGCAAGGATTACAAAGGAAGATAACTTTGAAAAGCTGCAGCAGGAAAAGCGAGAGAAGGTGAAGCAATCCAACGCAAATTCTCCGCAAAGGTACTTTATTTGTTTTTTGAACTGCCTTGCATTTTTCTTGAATGCTATATGATATGCACGGATGCAGCAGTTGGTTGAGAGTGTCGGTATCAGATACGTCTTTGATATTGATACACTCAGATACACTTCTAATATGTATTAGATACGTTAATTTGCATGCTGAGATTATATAAAAGCTGAGACACGTTAATGGGAACAGTGAGATATGCTGCCCTAATACATATGTTGCTATTTTCATGGCTGAATTTGCAAGTAAATGATATTTCCAAGGCTGAATGTTTAGTGGATCTGACTTCTTTTTTTTTTTATTATTTTTTTATATGTCATGTCTATACAATATATATTTATTATTTTTGCTCTACAACATATTTTAATGTGTCTGATATCATGTCTCTTCGTGACTTGTGTCTGTATGTCATGTGCACCATACCTTGTCCGTATCCGGGCAACCTAGCTTGAATGTGTTGAATCTCTTGTAACATGTTCACTGGGAAAGAATCATTTATTGAACAATAAAATGAAATAAACGTTTTTGTTGCATTATTGGGTTCATAGGTTGAATAAAGTCGAGAAGTTCATCAAAGTACAAGACCAAGAGATGGAAGGTTTTGTGGCGAAGAGAGACGAGCTAATAAAAGTTCACGAAGATAAAAAGGTTGCGATGAGGCAAAGGCACTGGGAGGAAGAGCTAGAGCTCGAGAAAGAATACAACACTGAACTAACCCGACTCATGGAGAAGTACTCTCCACATGCTGCTGAGGACAAAAGCACCAGCCGCTAACGGTATAATGGTGCCATATATATAAGTATAGATAGAACGAGAAAAAAAGTCGAAGGCACATTATTACTATTTTGAAAATGAGACTGTTGATTGGCCTTGTTTTTTTTTCTGAACTATCTCTGGAGGCTGAAACTATGTTTACCATCATAAGGCTATTCTGTTCTTGTGTCTGTTTCTGGTTTCATTTTGGTCTGGCAAGCTAAATTGCCGTTGATTGCTCTAAAACAGAAAATAGCTTGTTTTACAGTTGAATCCACAGGCACAGCAGTTGTTAATGTCTTGTTTAGCCCATACTAATTGGCCACTAATTAGTAAGGGCCTCTTTTGGATAAATTATCAACTGCTATTTTATTGTAAAATTATGAGTGTTTTCTAACTAACAAAATACAGGTAATGTTTGAATCATAACTTTTGTTCACAATGGAAATGAGATTCTCAATGTTCCTGTTTGGTTTGGATTAAAACTTGTTGGTCTCGACCTTTTTTAATCCAAATGTTGCCTTGAAATTTGAAACATCAATTTTTGTTCATCTTATGCCCCATATTTGGTATTTTCACGAATGATTGATGTTATAAACAATCCTCCAAATATACATATATACAATGTTCGATTTCTTTAAGAAAAAAACTATTTTTAAGTTCTTAGGGAGAAAAGAAACTCTAAATCGATTTAGTGAAAATAATAAATATTGGAAGAGAAAGTGTTTATGAAAATATTGCCAACTAATGCACGTGTTAAAAATTAAAAATACGCTAAAGGTGTTGCTGTAATTTCAAGTCTTAATGAATTTATCTTGATTTTTACTAAATCTTCTCATATTAACTAACAAAAGTTAAAGAATCAACCTCAAAACACTTTAAATAATGAAAGCGAGAGTTAATAATTCAGAATTCGCATTAAGTTTTTTTAAATTTGAATGGTAAATGTTTATTTTAAATTTGAACCAAGAAAATTGTGGGTTGATAATTCTAATTTTAGAGGTAAAATGTTCAAATTTTTTTGGGTTTGTTTCTGATTTGGAATTTCTTAGTACTTTTATTTTTTCACACTTATTTTCCTCCAAAATATTTCTGTATAATTAGTTATTTATTTATTTATTTAAAAATTAAGTATAATTTTACGTTTGTTTCGATCACTTCAACTAAACACAACTCTTAAGCAACACCAGCATAAACAGAGGTACCAAACATACTCCCTGATTCAAATCTCGAGCAAAAGCACAGAGAAACACACAGAGCACAACACAAACCAGAGGCAAAAACCGAAAAACCATTGGAGTCGAGGTCTGATCCAATCCAGTCGTCATCGGAATCTCTCCGATATAGAAGATGGCGCCGCCGGCGGCAGTGGTAGCGGGAGAACAGGCTCAACCTCAACCGCAGCAGCAGAGGCAACAAGGTGGTTTTGGTCAGACTATCACCGGAATCATCAGGATTGCCGTTTTCTGGTACTTCGCTTCCAAGTTCTTCTCCCCCAAACGGCCATCCTCTGACCCCGCTCTCCTCATCTCCAACCTCTTCCAAAAATGCGAATCTCTGGTACTGTAACTGATTCGATTCGATGTAATTCGAGATTTGAAATACTGTGATCTGACTGTTCACGAAATGAATTCGTGTTGATTTCAAGTTTCTAATTCCAATATTTGTAACTTAATCTGTATTGTGTGTGTTCAGGATATGTGGTTTTATGTTTCCGAACATGAGAAATTCAATGATTTCAGCGATGAATCTGCTCTTATTTGGCAAGAAACTAATATACCTTATGCTGTTTGGGGATCAGAGAGTACCAGGTCTCTTTCTGTCAAGTACTATCCATCCGAGGTATATTGAGTTTAATTTTAATTTGGAGATATTTCAAAGTTTGAATCTAAAATTAAGATTTTATTGATATTATTGAATTATCATATCGGTTTCTCTTGCAGCATCTGAAGAACAATGGGAGTCTCTATGCTCATGTCTATTTTGCTCGTTCTGGTTTCTCTCCAGACCCCAATGATCCTGAGTATGAGCCTCTTGCTGCTTTTGGAAGGACACACCGTAAGATGCTTGCTAAGTTCATATATTTCATAAGCAAAACCTTCCAGAAAAAAAAAAATCATAAGTCTATATATTGCTTTTCATTCATTTCAGCTATTGTGGTATACTTCCCCAAGTCCAGAGCAGATAAAAAGAAAAGCCTGCTAGGAAGTGCCAAAGCTTCTGATGAGGGTGAAGTAGTTCCTGAGGTTTGTCCTGAAATTCCTATATTTTCATTTAGTCCTGGTGAGGGTATGACAGTTAATGATACACGGGAAATGCATGCAGATGTATTCTTACATATCATCAATTAGTGTCCGAATCCTAACTTTCTCAATAAGCCAGTAGTTTTTAGTTGTTGCTCATGGGGTTGAGGGGTTGAGGTTGGGATAGGATTGTGGAGTAGGTAGGTAGCTTTCAGAGATATTAAAATCATTTTAATGAGTTTTTTTTTTTTTTGAATATATCATATGATCATAAATAATATTTATGTTGATTACTTCAGGAAACTAATGGCAATCAAATTGATGCTAAAGATGAGGGATCTGTGGAGTGGGTTTCCTATTGGAAACCAAATATAACAATCAACCTGGTTGATGACTTTACGAGGTATGTTTTGCTCTAGGCATTGAATTTTAGGGTGCATCAACAAAGATAGAGTTATGTTTAAATTTCCAAACCTTAAGAGAGGCTGTGATGACTGACTCTAAAGAATGGATGAATGCATGTATTAAAATGAAGATACTAATAACTTTAGTTGATGAGGGAAGTTTGTTGGAATTGGCCCAAACCTTAAGAGAGGCTGTGATGACTGACTCTAAAGAATGGTTGCAAATGAGCTGACTCAAAGTCCCCAAGGCTTAAGATCAGTTTGTTCTTACAAACATTGGCTAGATTTAACTTAAGTTCCAACACAAGCTTGGAACTGGAAGATCTTGCTCATAGACCGCTTGTCTTCACAAGCTTGGGCTCATATTCAACTTCATTCTATACAAGTTTGGAATCAGAAACTCTGCTCAATTTGAGAATAACTCTTTAGACTTGGTCTTGGCTTCGTGAGGTTATATGTTTCTTTTATGTAACTATTTTTCCCAAACCCTTCTCTTACCCACCCTTAAGAATAACTCACTACTTTTTATTATTACCATTATCTATATTGGCTTGTGAAAACTGTTTATGTTGGTTTAGACTTTAGATTCAAACTCATTTATAAATCAAGCTTAAGTACCTAGAGCTGCATCTTTATTTTTATTAAATATTATTTTGTGTAAGATTGTTTCAAAAATTTGGCCAAAGGATTTTGTATTACTTACAAGATTACAAGAGTTAAAAATCTATAGCACATGTATATTGACTCTCCTTTCTCACCTTCTTCTAAGCTGATAAGCAGTATTTAAAAGCTATAACTTATTTAGGAATTCAGTTTTCAGGAAATCCACTCACTAGGTTTACATGTTATGTTAAGGAAAGACAGTGGAGGCCGGAGGGATCTATGAGGCAAAGTGTTTCTAGAGTTACTAAGTCTTTGTGATAAAGTTTCTGATCATTGCCTGAGGTTGAATTGACTGCTGATCACAGCTATAACGTTATCTTGGGGCTGCTCATAAACTTTGATATGTGGTATCTACCTAGATTTTTTTTGGGTGAAAATTCAGGGCCTTTTTCCCTTTGCTTGGTTACTGCTCTTGACATAGTATGGCTTTGGTCACTTAGAAATATATCAGACTCTGTAGTCTTCTTTTTACCCTTGATTCTCCAAGACAAAAAAGAAAAGAAAAAAACTGTGACTGTCTTACAGTAGTTGCATTTTGCATTGTATGTTGCTTGTATATTTGTCTTTTCGTGCTAAACATAAGTGTTACGTGATGATAATGGTTATTGTATGACGAATTATAGTTATAGTTGTGTAGTTTTGAGGTTTGATATGCTTGTTGACTTGTGGATTAAACGCAATCATTTTCCATCTCAGCTAAATTCTTGGAATTTATTTTCCCAGGTACCCCCATAATGCAGTTCCGCCAAACATTGCGCCGCGTATCCTTTGACTTGACATACAATTGAGATGTTTTCATTCATTTCCAGTTTAGGTGGATATTTAATTTTATGATTTATATGATTTGCATCTCCCACTTTCTTGAACATTATAGTTTCTATTTCATTGGGAGACAAACAACACCAGTATGGACACTAAATCAGTGCGTTTTTCTGTGACACTGGTTCCTTTGTCCCAATACAATAGAGAGTAATTAAATTATAATGTGAACAAGCGTTTTACATAACTTATTCATTTTTATGGGGGGAGGAGGTTGTTGAAGTGATGGTTAGTTGATTACATCTTTGTGATTCTTGACTCCAGAATGGTAGACTTGAATGTTGAGCCTAGTACAGGAAATTACTACCCAACCGTTTTCTTTAATGAGTTTTGGTTACTGAGAGATAAGTTGATCCCCATTAATGAGACAGTGGCAGAGTTACCACTTAATCTGGAGGTTGGTCCCATAAGCATGACCAAGTGGCAGCTCTTCCAGCAGATTGATCAATCCCTCCAGATTCACCGAAGTTATGGGAGCATGCTTGAAGGAGAGGCTGATGAACTTAAGGTATTGCTTACTTCTGATTACACTTCAATTTATTAATATTCACAACATTTTCTCCTTGGTGTGTTTAAGTACTACTTTACTATCTATTTGTATCTTTATTCCCACATGCCAAATGATATCGTTAAAATCGAGATTACTTTTATTTGTAACATAGTTTCTCAAATATGAGACTCTAGGAATAAAAAACTTGTACTGATCGTTGGATGATGTGAAATGAGCATTCTTAGTTTGTGTTCTAAATATTTTTTGGCAGCTAACCTTTGTTGTGGGTCATCCTTGAATTGCTTTTAGCAGCTATTTTGCAAGCTGACAACCATCTCTCTCTTCGTCTTCCTTTTCTAATAATTTGTGATACTATGGCTATTCTTTTCAGAGGGTGTTTTTGGAAGGAAATCCTTATCTCTTGGTGATCACAATGGTGGTTTCCTTACTTCATTCAGTTTTTGACTTCCTGGCATTCAAAAATGGTAAATGATAAATTTATATTATGTAGAAACTGTTTATATAACTTCAAATGATGTACTAGGATTTTAGGGGGTATAGCTTATCAGCCTATTTTCTTTTATCTGCAGATATTCAGTTTTGGAACAAAAATAAGTCAATGGAAGGACTGTCTGCCAAGTCTGTTGTCGTGAGCTTTATTTCACAGCTCATTGTCTTCCTCTATTTACTTGACAATGACACTTCGTGGATGATACTAGCAAGCTCAGGAATTGGTTGCTGCATTGAATTTTGGAAAATAGGGAAAGCCATGCATATCGAGGTATCATCTATAGTTTTATGTCCACTGTGATCAAGTATAATCTCTTGTTTTTTGTTTTTTGTGCATGTGCTTCAACTAACTCTACTTCTACTGTTTCATGGCTAAAATGTGTGTTTTTTTTTTTTTGTAAAAGTGTAATAGGAATGTTACACATCCTTAGCTACCCTAATATTCATTATCTTATAAAAAAAATATTCATTATCAAATTTATACGTCTTCATCTCATTACAGTTAACAAGAAAAAGTAAGGTCAATTTTAAGACTTTCTTGTCTGATTTCTCTGTGCTGCCCATATGGTATTGGGATTGTTTTGCATTTATATGATGCATACGCATGCTCTGTTCTATCCAGCAACTTCGCCCAATTACGATTATTGTACCCCAAAATCCTTAATTCCTGTGCCTGAGCTTCTGCTAGATTTGTATGCCAGATATCTGCATGATGAAGTCTTGTCATGTACGAAGAAGCTTGTGCGTACCGTACTGGGCTGGCAACTTGTGTTATAAATTTTGTTAAAGTTTCTTTACTGGTTGGGGCGTGCAGTAAAGCTTCTGAAACTGGGGCACATGCTTGCATCCTCTTTGTTTTCATCTCGTAATGTTTGTGATTCACTGTTTGTCCTTTTTGTATATATCATGTCTATGTATAAGGTATACTATTTTAAGACATTCAAATTATCACATGTATGTTCTATATATATATATATATATATGGTGCTATAGTGATTGTTATACACATCTGACATCACATGAATATATCTTTGTTGAAAGCTGCATAAATGATACATGAAGCTCCAAACTAAATTCAGCGGCTGATGAGATTTGTAATTTTTGTTTTCATGCATTAGATCGATAGAAGTGGGAGGATGCCTATGTTGAGGTTTCGAGATCGTGAATCATATGCAGGAAATAAAACAAAGGAATACGATGATCTTGCAATGAAGTATTTATCCTATGTGCTTTTCTTCCTAGTTGCATGCTCTTCTATATATTCACTCATGTATGAGCGCCACAAGAGCTGGTATTCCTGGATTCTGTCGTCACTTACAAGCTGTGTGTACATGTTTGGTAAGCCCTTCTTGTCTCCTATTGTCTACTTCCAGTAATGCTATTTCTGTTTACTGTTAAATTCTCATGAACAAATTGGAATATATTGCATTAGTTCAGCTAAAAAACAGTTGTCAAGTTAAATCTCATTGCAGTGGTGCCACTAGAGCCAATAGATTCAATTTTATTATTTAAGATGCATAATAGTGATCCTTTCAAAAAAAAAAAAGAAAAAAAGAAGAAGATGCATAATAGTGATGAAGAAGTTGATATATGGAGTTTACTTGCTGTAGTTTGTTGTTATCAATGGCGAAATATATGCTAAAAACTACCAAAACTCGGCCACCCAGATACACATGTTCAAAGTAGAAAACCTTAATCTCAATTTCGTTATAAACTTGTAAGTTCTGATATTTTTTTATATTGGTGTAACTTCGTAAAGCTATTTGTTGGATTGAAGAGAAGGTTAACTCAATGTAATCCATGTAAATTTTTTTCTTATTATGGTGTTCACAAAGAACTTGAACTCACTATTTTCTTGCTAAGTTTTCTTCCAATTCATCGGCTTCTCCGTTTCTTTTACTAATTGTTTTTAAGCCATGGCTTGATAGCTCTGTGTTCATGTTCGCTGCAATTTGTATTTTAATATTCAAATTATATGTTCTCGTCAATTATTGTTTAGATTTTTTTTTTTCCAGTTGGAAGGTAGACAATTATTTTTGTTTGTTCATTGTTGCAGGTTTTATAATGATGTGTCCTCAGTTGTTCATCAACTATAAACTGAAGTCTGTGGCTCATCTACCCTGGAGGCAAATGACGTACAAATTCCTTAACACAATCATCGACGACCTCTTTGCCTTTGTCATTAAAATGCCTATGCTACATCGGCTTTCTGTCTTCCGTGATGGTGAGTTATAAATTTGTAATTGAAGTCTCAAAGTTTATTCCTTGTAGCTATAGTTTTTCTTGTATATTTGAGTCCACTTCCTCAAATGAGGATTCACAGAAGATCTGACAGGATGCCGATACTAATAGTAACATGCATTTTCCCAATTGAATCATTGTGGCAGTATACTAAAAAAGGTCTACTGAAGCTCATTCAAATGCTAGATCTATCATATCAATGTAGTGCTTTTAAGTGTCATATACAGGCAGACAGTTGTTTGAATGCTACTTTCTTTTTCTTCTTTGCAGATGTTATATTTTTGATATATGTATATCAGAGGTGGGTTTATCCTGTGGATAAGAAACGTATTAATGAGTTTGGCTTCGGTGGTGAGGATGACCAAGCCTGTGATGCTGCAGAAGTGACTGCTGAAAAAGAAGATGATAAGAAAACAAACTGAGTTACCTTTTCATGTATCATTTTGAAATTATCCTGCAGCTTCCAACTGTAACACAGTTAGGATTTAAGTTGTCTATTGTTATTTCTTTGCATGTTTGATATTAGTATTTAATTCCAGGAAGTTTAGTTCTAGGTGATTACCTCATGAAAGAACTTTGGGCTAGAGTGTTACGAGATTTCTTAGATTTCTGTCACAGCCTTACAGTTTTCCTGTAACTTGTTTTGGAGCTGGTGATATAACATGATGGTTGTTATATAGATTTTTTGTTCATTTTCTTTGTCTATGCTCCATGATCTTTGTAATATGCAGCTGCTCCTTTCAATGTTTAGTCTACTAGCATTTTGTCTATCTTTGTTCTTGTTAATTCCATTCGGTTAAGTATATACCATATGGATGCTTGGACTCTGTCCAGTAGTGAAATCATAAACATTATTATGCTTTGTTTTCTTAAATATTGACCTGTCTTGCAGTGTAGCAGAATCAGACAAAATTGTTTTCAAGCTTTAAAGGTACTTCTGATATTCCAACTGTAGAGGTTTAAGGTTATTTTCTTGAATGAATTTCTCGTGCATGAGAGAGTTTAAGTTAAATTAAACTTCTGCCATTTCTTTGAGATTCATAGGGTAGCAATCGGAAGGTGAGCCTGTATAAGCCCTTTGAGCAATAATACGGTTGACAGCTTGGGTTGGATGGTAAGCGTCCCAGAATACGTATTCATCCCTGTTCGTGCATGGAACTGAAAATGGAAGGCAAGTTATCTGCCCGCTATTTCTCCCACCGCAACATCCTCGGTCAGTAACATTAAACCCTGCACATATTTGATTTAATTATATCGATACATATATGCATCAACATTACTTTTATTATGTTTACACCTTTGGACTAGTGAAAAAGGTAGTTTACCCCCATAAATTGGGTCAGGACAGTTATGAACCTCTGGAATGACATCTTTGCCTTTCATTTTACTTTAAATTTTCAAATAAGTCTTGCAAATAATTTAAAATCTTTAACAACACATTTTTTATATAATAATAATTATGTTCTAATCCTCAATTAGGGTTATTTTTGTGCTGAATGCAACTTTTTGAGAAGAACTTTGGTTGACTTTTGTGTTGATGCTGTGTAGATTTTCGAGATTGGTTAATTACTTCAATTTTACTTACGAATTTGTCAAAAAGGGGAAAACCAGAAGTTCTGAAATGTGTATTGTGTATTGTGTAGGAACTTTTTCATTGAAAACAGGGCATAACTAATTTTTAAGGGATATTTTCAAATTTTCTAACAGTATATTTCCAAGAGGTGCAGAAAGACTTTACCATTTTCATATGAAAAAGAACAGTACTTGCAAGATTATACCTGTTACTCACCATAATTACTTGGGGCGTCAAGTATTTCACTGAAAGCTCCAAAGGTGTTGCCATAGACGAAAATGGCCTTGGGGTGGTTCTCTTTATTCAACCGATCAACCAAGGATCTGAGCCGTACATTGTATAATCCCGCCATATTGTTAACAGATGACACACACTTCCCTGGGGAAGCTAATCCGGTGGCTAGCTGGTTTGGCACACAACCTAGTGGCCCAAGTCCTCCCAACAAGAACTTTCTTAGTCCCATATTATATAGTGCCTGCATGCGATGCATATGTATTAGTAATCTTTTTCGAAACCAAAATGTTATTAAGCCGATATATATATACCATAATTCCTTCAAAAGATAAGTATATACCATAATTTGGGTAGCATAGTTCTTGGTTAGAATATCGGCAAATTGGGTGAAGTTGTAAGTGTAACTGGAGGAGTAGACTGATGGCATGAGATAGTTGTTGATGTAGTCATTACTACCGATGTTAATCACGATTAACGTCTTCTCCAAATATTGCCTTACTTCTTCTTCATTCATTTGTCCCTTTAGCTGGCTCAAGGTAATCGCAAAATTCTGCACCTGTTGACTTAAGCTATACCGTTCTCCCTGTAGCGCAGGCTCATCATCAACAAACTTTTTACTGACTAATATGATCACTCTCAAAGTGTTACTGGTTAAGATTTAGGTAGTTCATTCAAAAGATGTTAGTTCATTAATAATACACTAGAGCTGGCAATTCAGGTCAGGTTCGGATCTGTTTTTATTTTCATCTTCCAGGTTTGGGGTGAAAATGCCTCACCCGAATCTGACCCAACCTGCAATTATTTCAGAGCAAACCCTACCAAAACTTTAACCAAGTTTATTTTAGGCAACTTGAATTGACAAAATAGCGGGTCAGGTTTTGGGACCCACGGGTATGGGTTGAAATTGCTAGCTCTATATCATACTTACCCTCTCCATTAAATTTGTGATTTTCCCAGTTGGATTTGGACAGTTTTAACAATTGATTTGATTTATTTAAGGCCAATAACTCACGACTGAGGTTTGGCTTACTCTTTCACCATCAGAGTAAGGAAAAAAAAATCCAACTGTAGTCTTATAAACTAAATTAATGAAATGATCTAGGAAGCTTTAGTAAAGTGATATTTTGTACTCCCTCCGTCCCAAAATGAGCGTTTTGTTTGTCTAATTTTTTTTGTCTCAAAATGAGTGTCTTGTTCTATATTTTTATGTTATTATATTAGTGTTCTTCCCATATTACCTTTTATCACTTATGCACATGGGCAAATCTGCACATGAGTGCACATGGAGAAAGTGAAGCACACTAAATTATCTTGTAATTTTTAATTTTTGCAAAAAATGGAAACAAAACACTCCTTTTGAGACGGAGTAAGTATAAGATAGTAACTCCTATACTTGCATTCTATAAATTCCTGTGTATATTATCTTATATGTTAATTTATGTTTGTATTATCACTATTAAGCGTTTGTATTTGCCATAATATATATATGTATATATAGATTAGCTATACATACTAGATGTGCCCCACTCTCATCGAGAATCCCTGCAGCTGCAGAAGCGTAATTTACTCCTTTAAGTATGTTTGTCCCTGGTATAAAGGTACTCGCAAATGGTGGAAGATATGGGAGACCCAGCAGATCACCTGCAAAAGTTAGAAACTTATTTATATAATTTTAGTCATACATATAGTTCTACTACTAGCTAGCTAGTTATATGGAGCAAGATTAGTTACCAAAAAAATCAATTATGGTTTTTCCATTACAGAACCTTCCTGTAGGCCAACCAAAATCAATACCATAGGGCAGATAGTTTGATTTTGCCCAGGAATTGAGGTAGTTGTTGTTTCCATCGTCAACCAATGAATCTCCAAACACAAACATTGCTGGGAATTTCGGTGGCCCTTGTGCAGAAACAACTATTATGCTAATAAGATTGATACCAATGATCGATAGAGTTGCAACCTTTGTTGAGCTAATATATGCATAAGTCTTCATCCCATCTGGTATTTCTTTCTCCTTCACAAAATTGTATGTGGCTCAGCTTACTAATATGATGCCTGTTTTAAATATGTGACCAGCTTATGGTACAAGACAAGAAAGAAAGAAAGAGTGGAAGTTGGGAAAGGTTTTTGAATTTTTACAGCTAGCATTCACTGATTCCTGGCTTTTTTATCACCTTTTTCTTCTTTTCATACTGAAATTTGGAATGTTAGTTGCACTTTATTGTTTTGTTTGTGAGAGCAGCGAGTCACATGTATTACGAGCCGAGGGATGAGCTGAAAAATGAGATGATCTTTTTGTGTAGTTCGAACGTGTCTTGTCACTAATTGGGAAATGCCAGGGTTGGTAGAAAGTTGTGGAATACAAAGGTACACGTTTTGTTTGGATCAGTAAGCGATAAGGCTGAATGACTCAGTGTTTACCAATTTATTGTTTATGAGAGTAGCGAGTCACATGTATTCCTGGCTGTGGGTTGAGCTGAAAAATGAGAGTTTTTTGGGTAGTTCTAATGTGTCTCGTTAAAATATGAAGGTATGTGTTTTTGGGATCAGTATGCAATTAGCCCGTCAGCCAGAACGATTATTCTCAAAGTTTATTGAAAGGAGTATGAGTGTTAATTATTGATAAATCATTAAAAAATAAATTTCTCTTTATTTATAATGCATCTTTAGATTTCTTTCACTTTATCAAATGTTTTGTGAAATTTTATTGAATCAACTATTGAGGAGTTGCGACCTATTGTAAATGGGAAGTGTACGAATCACAAAAGTTGGACACAAATAGGATCATATTAGAGAGGGCAGATGCACATTGCGAACCATGGAATCAGCCGCATAGAGTAAAACTTCAATATGTATCTTTAGGTTTTTTGTTGTTTATATTAGTTTTAGTTTTGTCCCACTAATATTTTTAGAATTTTAGAATTTGCTTCAAGTTCTTAACTCTATTCTTCATAAATTTGAGCTTTGACCAAACTCATTTGGACTTTTCATGTTTGATATAAAGAATGTAAACTTTGCTTTCTCACTAACATTCAAATGATAGACCTCAAGTTTTCTATGTAAATTTGTTGTATAAACGGAATGTGCTATGCTTTGTATTATATTTCTCCAAGGTCTGGAAATTTGCATTACGTATGTGATCAATTACACATTATATCCTCCCTATATCGCTTGGGTTGTGATTGGGCCATGCCTTATGGCATGATTCCAAAGTAAGATAAAATTCAAGTAAGTTTAAAATTGAATAAAAAAAAAAAGTAAGTTTGAATTTAGTTTAATCGGATTGTATTGTTAAGTTTCATTAGTTTAATAATAGAATTGTGTTTGTATCGAGATCGTTTAAAGTTTAACTATTTATTATTCAAATTTATTATATTGTGTAATCTATTTATTGACATACATAATTTAAGATAAAATATAAATTCTCAAACATATTTTGCTTGCATTCATAAATCTTGTATATGTTCATTTTGAAAAGGTAAAACTCATTATGTTTTATTCTTTTTTGTAATCATTGTTGTTTGATTAATAAACATGTAGAAGTTCGGTCAAACCTCTCACATTTTAAATGAAGTTCTCCACAAAAAAAAAAAAAAAAAAAATTATATAAATTAAAAAAATTAACTATTTGCATACATATATGCTATGCCATTCAAAAATTTCCGCACCTACCACCATTTAGTAATTTTCCCTATAAGTCAAGTGAGATGAAACAAGTCCAACTATCTCTATTGTCAAGTCAATGCAAATAATGGAGACCCCAATGGATAACTTAGAAACCAAACCTAGAAGTCATATCTCAAATGGTTGTACCATTCACACTTTTAAAATTAACAAAGTACATTCCCGTAATGAAATAAAACTTGTAATTTTCTTAATTTGAATTGAATATCGATTGAATTAAAAAAAATACCACTATAATCTAATTCAAGTGAATGAATAGGACTTCATCAAAAAAAAAAAAAGTGAATGAATAGTCAAGCTCCATGGAGAATAAAATTATAGTCAAGATAGACATTTTGTTATATAAATCATTACTTAATTTCTCAAAATTTCAATAATGAAAACATAACAAATTAACAATACATTTAAATGACCTCAAAAAAAAAAACCAATACATTTGAATGATGGGTTTTCTTCATTACTTTAATGGCAAATATAATATTTTTTTTTATGAAAAAACATAAAATATTTGAAACAAAATAGTTGAAGATTCATATCAAAGCAGGTTAGACCAAGCGGTTAAGCGCTTTGGATTCTCTTAGAGCTCTCAGGTTTGAATCTCCCTGCATGTGGTATGAGGTGAGTTATTTGAGTTTATGGATTTATAGAGAAGAACTATCCCGATGTAGCTCAACTTAATAAAAAAAAAAAAAAGGTTGAAAATATAGAAATTTCAAAGCAATAGAGTTTCAAAATTCAAATTACATACTTTTTCCCTACATAAATGAAGTTCTCACCAACTTTCCTTCAAATATAGAAAAAAAAGACATAAAAATAAATAAAAAAACCCCATTAATTTTGTAAACAGACAAAGAGAATACCAAATACGATCATGATCATCATCTGATCAGACGATCCTAAACTCACCCTGAAAACCCTAACCCGAAACGACCGGTCCTCTCCGTCTCCGTTCTCCCGCTCTTCCTTGCTTTTTTCTTAACCATCTCTCGTCGTCATCAACAACTCCGTCAGATCTAGAACCTTTTCTTTGGACTCTTCTCGGTGATCCACGCGCCACAACCATAGCCACCGCCATGGTCGTCAACGACAGGACTCTCCACCGCATGAAGAGGC
>JAYMTA010000286.1:0-32322 GCA_036897625.1 Pelargonium cotyledonis | reverse complement strand
ATCTAGATCTCCGTCCATGCATAATAATGTCCTCCACCACTATCACATTCGTCTGCGACAACTCCGCCAATCTGGTGCAAGAAGTGCAACGACGGAAGGGGCCGATCTCGTCTCCCACTCGACCCACGCCTCCGATCTCGACACCCATCAACAGCTCCTCCTTTCACCGCCGGTACAGCACTGCCATCATCATCGACTACAACAGCTCGTAGCCAAACCAACAGCTTTTCGTCGAGCCTGTCAGATCTGGAGTTGGGAGCTCCGTCGCCAAGCCATGGAGTTTCGACCACGCCGCCGACCATGGAGCTGGGAGGTCGTCCATGGTGTTTGTCAGATATGGAGGTCGGCCATGGTGTTTTTAGATATGGAGTTATTATGATGATGAACGGAGATGGAGGGAGGGGATAGGTTAGGGTTTTTGGTATGTGATTTTGAATTTTTTTTTTCTTTTACCCAAGTGCTTGGTAGGTTGGAGATAATTATTATTTTATTATTTTTAATATACACATCAGCACTTAATCAGTGCCACATCATAGTCTATGTCAACACTGCCAACGAAAAGTTAATCTCAACTAATGGCAAAGTCTCTTTTGACCAAAAGTATCAAACTTTAGTGACCTAAATAGTTTATTTAAAGTTTAGAACTAAAACGGTGACATTTTGAAAGTTTAGCGACCGTGTTGGCCTTTAGGGCATCCTTAAAAGATGTGATAAGTTTTGAACCGAAGACATCAACAGTAACAGCTCTTTAGACTTCAGCTTAGCGCATAAACACCTTCGTCGGCGAAGATGTTGTGTCCTCGAACCAGCACTCTACGTCTTCATCGGCGCGTCCTCTTCACAGTCCCTCACCTCCTCCGTTCCAACCGCAACCTCTCTTCCTCATCCGAAGCCAAGGTTCGCTTAGTCGCTTCTCATTTTGTATCTGTTTGGTTGCCAAGAAAATGCAGGGAATGAACGGGAAGAACTGGAATTAGATATTTCAATCTCAAGCCGTTTGTATCCTTTATCAGTTTAGGAAACAGTAAATATGCTCCGCTAATTTGGCTGGAGATGGACTTTGTTGGTTGATAAATTTTCTCAGTAACCAAACGGATAATTTTTGAATTGTTGTTTCAGGTATCACAGTGTTTGGACGAGGACTGTCGTGATTTTTTGCCATGGTTGGAGCAGAAAGCTGGAATTGAAATTTCTTCAGTGCTGTCTATTGGGAGATCCGCCTATGGCAGGTTTGATTCTTGCTTTGAGTGCAAGCATTTTGTCGTTAGCTTTTAAAAATTCAAATTCATGTATAAGCTCCTCTATAATTGAAAATCGAAATGACATGACAATAAACTGAATTGGATGCTACAAAAACTTTGGAGTGAGCACTTTTTTTTTTATTTTTTTATTTTTTTATAAATATATCAATTAGTTTAAATTGAAAAGATTTTTGAATTACTGGTACTCTTTGCTATTTTGTTTAAATTTGTGGTCAACTGAAAAAAAAGGTTCCAGATCAGTGCGGATGGTTTGAGTGCACAGGGGAACTTCAACAAATTGTGTTACATGCATTTATTAGGTTCTAAGGATTTAATGGATAAAGGAAATAATGGAATGAGGTGAACATTGTTTGTATGGTATACGATGCCAAGCAAAAGTCTTTCCACGTGCCTTATGGACTAGGCGACCCAAGAACTGGGTATGTTGGCATATGTTTAAGAGTTGAATTTGATACCGAGTAAAAAATAGATTATAGCTCAGGTACTTCAACAATGTAAAGAGAATACTGTCTATTGCAGCCTGAGGATTGGAGTGCACAGTGTTTATTTGATTACAAATGATAACCCTGGACTTGTCTAGCAAAATATTTGCACACAGCACTTGAATTAATATTTGTACTCCTGCTATGGAATAATTCTTATCTGGAAGTTTGCTATGCAGTCTGATGGTAACATGGCATCTGACGCATGCCATATCTCTGAATTGAGGCGGCAGACATCTATGGATGGTCTTTGGAACTTAAACTATAGTCTTATTTAGTGTGAATTATCTTGGGATGGCAGTAATCAGTTGAATTGAGTATTCCTGGACAGGGGTTTGTTGAGTTAGTTGCAACAAATTGGGAAAAAGTATATGGAAATTGAAATGACGGTATGATGGCTTACTGGAGAAGCATAGAGCTGTAAGCCTGTAACTGCATTTGGTGGATCCAAAAATGGCACATGAATTCCAAATTTGATCAAGGTGTTCCTTCATGACATGGATTCACAGATAGTTGAAATAGAAATTGATGGATTATCCCTTTAGCATTTTCAAAAGATGTTTGAAAATGTCACACATAGCTATGAAAACATAACTGAAATTAAACAATGTCCATGTGTGCTTGGTGGTCGGTTCATTTTCTTATTTTTTTGGTTGCCTTTAATATTCAGGAATGGATTGGATAAGCAATAAAAAAATTTGGCAGAACTCTGTGGTGATTGTTTTTGACTCAGGCAAAGACATCAAAAGAGATTAACTATTGCTCTTTTGAACTCATTATTGTATTTATGGGGGCGCTAATATATGTCTCCTCTTGGACTTCAGGCCAGTTCCAGGAAGATATGACTCTAACTAAGACAATGGCTGGATCAGAAAGCATGTTACACAAAATTTGATGTCTTTGTTTGGGTGGCTGGTTTACCATTAGGATTCTTTTTTGTAACATCTGTAGCATGTAATGACGTCCTGCATGGATAGTATGTATCTCAGCGTTTCCTAAATATCATGTTCATCACCCTTTAGAAGTGTAACTCGAGAAAGCGGGAGCCTTAGTTTTTATGGTAGTAACTGCGAGCAATTCCCCCATCCTCTATGTTACTCAAAGATGGAAAAGTTTGATCCTTGTTGCAAGAATGAGAGCTCATCTCGACTGAAACTAGTTAGTTTATGCTAGGTGCTAAGGTAAAGTGCAGAATGCATGCTCTTTCATTATGGATCATTCAGCTTCTAATATTATTTTTTATTCTTTCTGATCTACAAATGCAGAACATTGTTTGCTTCTAGGATGATTCAAACTGGAGACTGCGTATTGAAAGTTCCATACAATGTGGTATACTATCTTTACAATCTTTACATAAACCTTGTTAGGATCTTCTCACATATCAAGTTCTACTTGATGATTAGCGTACTTGATCATGCAGCAAATAGCACCAGATAACCTCCCGCCAGAAATAAAATCATCTTTAGGTGATGAAGTTGGGGATGTTGCAAAGCTTGCTATTGTCATTCTATTTGAGCAAAAAATGGGTCGGGTCATGTTACTTCATTGATGTCTTCAATTTTTGTTTTGGGTGAAAATTTCAGTACAATTTTTTGGTTTATGTTGTTTGTGCATTCAATTGTAACCTTGCATACAAATTGAGCAAAGCACTGAGAATTCAATAAAATTTATGAGGTAAAATTTTCAGTGCAGGATTCTGATTGGGCCCCGTATGTCAGCCGTCTTCCTCACCATGGGGAAATGCATAACACAGTAAGTGCGTCGTCTGCTCGATTTTCTAATCTGATATCATAAGTCTTTGGTGGATACTTACATGGAAATAAGTGACACCATTATTGAAAATGGCTCCTTTTGGGTTTGTTTTCTACTGAGATGGTCTTCATGTGCTTAGCAAGATATCTAATGTGGTCTTTGTTAAAACCTTTTAGGTATTCTGGAGTGAAAGTGAGTTAGATATGATTCGTCAAAGCTCAGTGTACGAAGAAACAATCAAGCAAAAAGCTCAAATCAAAAAGGAGTTTCTTGCTATAAGGCCTGTAAGCACTTCATTTTCATCTATAGGGTTAACTTTGAGTACAGAACATCAATTTATGTGAAGTACACAATAATAGGCTTATCTTTACAACTGTAATAGCGATTCTCTGGGGTAGTTAGCTTAAAATATAACATGGTTGTTGACTCTGCTTTCCCTCAGAGAATCTAATTTGTAAGTTGTAACTATAGGCTGTCGTCTGATTCCAGATTCTCAATCACTTTCCTGAATTTTTTGAAGATACAACATGTATGGATTTCATGCATGCATGTGCTTTAGGTAAATAATTTGATATGATGTTTTTATTATGTTATATATACATTTTCTCTTTCTAGAGTTGTAATAAACTTTTCTATTTCTGAACAGTAGATATATAACTAGTTTTTTTATATATATTAATGTGTCAGTTGGGTCTCGAGCATGGGGAAGCACAAGGGGAGCATCTATGGTATCTCTTTATAAACACGCTCTTTGTTTTGAGGATAGTTAATGTGTACTTTCAGTGCTCATCATTTTGTACTAGTACTGTTTACATTATTAATCATTTTGTAGATTCCATTTGCAGATTTTTTGAATCACGATGGGCTCTCGGAGGCAATGGTATTAAGTGATGAAGACAAGCAATACTCAGAGGTATCTTCTTCCCTGCCCTAATATGTGACAGTGTAGTCACATGGTTTACCCTTCTTTGTTGTATAGGAGTAAACAAAATCTTAACTCTTGGCAAGTTTGATAGCATTGCCAATTGAAACAGTAGATAATAGTTTCTAATACAGAAATGCTAGCCGTCATGCATGGCCAGACATATATATTGCTGGCCCCAGCTCAACTGTTTATTGAATTGAATAATGGGAGTCCGGTTCAGGATTTGTTTCCCAAATTTTCATGTCGAAAAGGATGGGTTGCAGAGTGGGGATATAGCCCTCCCCCAACCCCTCCTGTCCAGGTGAAGGCAGTCTGCTATCAGGTCCTGTGAATGATACCAATGAAAACATTACCAGTTGGGCAGTTAGCGCCTTTGATGCCTCACCCTGAAATGCAATTTTTAGCTGATTTTATTTTGTGACAGTATGCATCTTGGAATTTTTGTCCTCGGTTTCAATCTTTTAGTTTTTGTGTAGGTTATTGCCGATCGTGATTATGCTCCTGGGGATCAGGTTAGATGCTACTTTATTTAAAAAGATTCTTGAATTATGTTGTTATGCTATACCTTCATAAGTAGTTTTATGATAGAACTTTTATGTCTCTCTTACTACTGAACTGTTTCTTCATCTATACACCATATACCTAGTAGATATGTATATCACCAGCACTTGAAACTATGATGAAATGCTGCTACTGCCTGGTGCTCTCTAATCGCTCTTTAAGGAGCGATTCACAATCCGGAACGTTCGTTCCAAATAGTGGAACAGCAGCGAATGGAACACCATATATGGCGTTCCAACTCCTTCTCCACCCTTGCCGAATTGTTTTTTCCTTCTCTGGCACCTCTGCGAGCACATGGGTGTAAGTGTTGTTTGAATAAGAATATGATGGACTAACCAGATGATCGCAGGCTCTTGGGGTAAAGCACTATTGCATTCCCACAATTGTGCTACAGTATCAGAGATTTGATCCCGCGCAATTTTGTTGTTTTTGGAATTTTTTATCTTCTTAATAAACATACCATAGTGACTGAATAGGATATGATATCTGTTTTGTGTTTTAGTTAATTCTATTATTTGGTAAGTGTCTTTTATGCTATGAATCCATCTATTATGATTTCCTATTTGGCACTACAAGCCTGTAACTGCTAAAAGCTTGTGAGTAAACTATTCTGAGCTTCTGGCATTGACTTGAAAATTGAAATGATTGTCTAGGTACTGATAAGATATGGAAAATATCCGAATGCTACCCTGATGTTGGACTTTGGATTTACACTTCCCTACAACATCCATGACCAGGTTTGTGGGATTATCATGATATAGATGGACAATTTTTTCTGATTAGTCTTGCTCAACTAGTCCCTTACTCATTATCAATTCTTTCATGATGTATAACAGCTGTTTCTACAAAGAATTCTCTTTTTAATATATTTGTGGCCAATCTCAGGTTCAGATCAAGGTAAATATTCCCGAGCACGATCTCTTGCGTGAACAGAAGTTAGAAATATTGCAAGGAGAATATGCACCAACCATCAAAGATGACGATAGTTTAAACTCTTCCAGGGATTTTTACACAATCAAGTTGGTACCAATACACTGTCCTCGACAAGTCAAAATTTATTAATTGATTGATGCCATCTGATTTTGGATCATATATATACATATATGCTGATGAATTTGTAATCACCTAGGGAAGTGAAATCTATAAGCGGAAAAGGTAGGGGTATTCCTCAATCACTCCGTGCATTTGCTCGTGTTGTTTGTTGCACTTCTTCTCAGGGTGAGTTACAAGTTGTTTGGTTCTCAAGTAGTTTGATATGGTTTTACTTCAGAGCCTTTGTCTCTCCTGACTTCTTCTTAATCACATTTACTACTCAGAACTAAACGATTTGGTCATTGAAGCTGCACAAAACGATGGTCGGCTGGCAAGACATCCTACTAAGGACATCAGCAGGGAGATCCAAGCGCATCGTATCTTGTTATCATGGATCACTCAAGTAAAACATGAACTTTGTGCATCAATTAAGGTAAACCTCATGCCAATTTTATTTTTCTTGCTCCTTTTCGATATCTATCCAAATCTACAACCCATCCATCTTGCTATGTTATTACATAATTCATGTTCTTTGACAATCCTCAACATTTTTTCGGTAAATACTGAAGTAGTCAATTGCCAATCAGCATATTGAGACGATATCATCCAATTCTTATGGAATTTAAGTGGTGTTCAGTAATAAAACATATTAATCCTTTTCTTGTTTATATATATACATGCAATATCGTCTCATGTTTGAACGCGTTTTTGGAATGGTGATCCCATTCTCTTTTTAAACGAATGGATTGGAAACAAGATGATGTGAGAGAATGAGAATGAAGACACGAAAGCACAGTTTTTTGTTTACACACAAGAGAAAGTGACGATCCCATTCCCATAAAAAGTGATTCAAATGCAACCGTGATGTTATAAATTTGCAAGGCTACGATCATTTTAGAAAGTTCGAATAGGTTCTTGCTTATGCTAAGAAGAAAATGACTTGCATAAACAAAAATCACCGTAATATTCATTTGTGAGACAATTATATTCAATGAATTTGCTATCTCTAGACTCTAATCGCATACGTTTCTTATCGTTTTGAGCTTTTATGATCTATATGTATACAGTTATTGGAGCTCGTCAATGCTCCCTCTCTTTCAGAAACACTTGCAGTTCGTCGGCAAATGGCTCGGGATCTCCTTGCTGGCAAGGTTCGTGTTCTTCAATCTGTCATTGCTTGGCTCCAAAACTACTGTTTGACCTTATCGTCAACCAATGGTAAGCAGTGAACAAGCAAAAATTTGAAAGAGAAAATACGAAAGTGTATTTTTCTGCGGTCAGATAGCTTCGAGTTCTGAATTCATCATTCTTGTGAGTGAAACACTGAAACTGCAGCAGATATGAGAGCTACCTCTGGTGTTCTTACAATTTTGAAACCTCTGGATTTTATTTATCCCTGAAAATTTGAAATCATTGTAATGCTGATAGTGTACAGCTAGTTTCTTGCATAATCAGTGCGCTAAACCAGTGATTTTAGAACATTGTTAAAAGAAAAAAACCCTTTTTTTTTTGGTGTGGGAGAAAATTGCATTAACTACCAATGAGTTGTGTCTCAGTAAGCCACGCAGACTGAAATTGTGAGGAGAACTCTCGAGTTTGATTCTAAGTAGACAAACTTACATGATTAAACTCCGACAAACCTATCAAACTAGACAAATTGTCTTATTTATTTTCATGTGACGGACATATATTTCATATTTCTGGTTTGTAATTAAGTTAAAAGTAATAACAACCCGACATATCCTTAAAAAGAAATCCAACATATTAGTGTCCTCTCATGAATTTTTGGTGTATATTGCAAACTTTTTTTTTAATGTGAAAATAGAGCTTTCATTAATATAAATAATCTCCAAGTACAAAGTCGTAGAACTCAACCAAATTGAGCATAGCGACCCAAACTTCTATTCCAACAATACCTAAAGTTAATCTTGACCAAAATGAGTAGAATCTCATGAAACTGGGTGTTATCCAATTTATCAAAACGGGGACACTAGGCAAGCCCTCCCTCAGCTTGTACGAAAATTGAACGTCATCCTTGAAAGCAAAACCAACTAATACCTATCGAAACAAACCGAAAATTACTTCCAACAAGGGAAGTCATACCGAAACTACCAACAAAATACAAAAATCAAACTTCCAGCAAAGGAATACATACACAAAAGAAACACTTCCACCAAAGGAATACATACACAAAAGAAACAACTAAAAAGCTAAGAAAATACATGAAAACGATTAGCGGCGAAGCTGCAATTTATGACAGTGAAAAAGTAGCGGCGACGGATGCTTGTTTGTGGACCGAAAATGGAACGGTGTTTGGACTCTAGCGACGATTGGCAATACCGATGGTGAGAAACAGGCGGTGGGGCATAGAAGACTTAAAGAGCAGAGTTAGTGAGCAGAGGGTGGTTGCATTTGCACTCCTAATCCTAGTAGAGAGGTTTTTTCAAGACAAAAAAAATGTAAACTTGACGTGTTGTGGTCAATCTAATCCATTAATAAAATAATTGATATATCATGTATCACTAATTGACACTTAGACATGGATTCGGTCCAAACTAAACTGGATCGGGACCCAATATTTCAAAAGGCGAGGACTAAAGATCAGACTAGTTACAATCAGACCATGGACCAAACCAGAATCAACCGTTTTCAATTTTAGAAAAACAAATAAATAGAAGAAAAACAAATAACTCGAATAAAATCTAATCGGTCTGAGACAATCCGGTCCACTTTATCGGTTCAAACCCTAATTGACACGTCATCATTCAGTCCTCAACCGTAATTTCTTACAACTCTGTGGGTGTGATTTTGTTTCCGACAGGAGCGAGCTCGTGACTAACCACAGTTTCACACAACACAAGTCTTTGGACCTATAAATAGAAGTGAGAGAATCACCGACCCTACCTCTTTCGAAACAAATTTAGGGTTTTATCTCCATCTCGCCTTCTCTGTCCTCAGGTCAGGTACGTCTCTCTCTCTCTCTCTCTTCTCTCACTGTTTCTTGCTACGGTTGCTTTCCAAATTTGGTGGTCGGTATGCGATATCGAAGAAATTTGATCGAATTGCATCGTAATTGCTACAATTGAAGATATTCTTGTTGAATTTAGATATGATTTTGCTTCGTGCCCTAACTGTTTAGGGAAAATGCCTCGCTATGATGATCGATATGGTGGTACTCGTCTCTATGTTGGTCACTTGTCGTCCCGCACAAGAACTCGCGATCTGGAGGACATTTTTAGCCGATACGGAAGGTACTGGGTTTTTGCTATACCAAGTGGTTCTTTTTTGGTGCTAAATGAGTGCAACTGAGTTTGATTATGTTGTTGTTCAGTTTAATGATTGGTTCATACCTGTCTGTACTCAATGGTTTGTATTGTGGTGCTAAATTTTCATTATTGGAGTGGGATGATATAACATTTTAGGTGTTTTGGGGGTGACATGAACTTTGTCAAGCTCTTGTATGTGTGCTTGAAATTATAACAAGTTTTTAAATGTGTCGGAAAGTTGCACCCCTCCACATGTCTGTGTGGTTTAACTTGAATGATCTTGTTGAAGGTTTCTTGGCTTTTGCCAAACCTGGAGGTCTATGGTGAGAGGGTGCCCTTGGTGGATTTGGCGAGTTTTTCTATAGTGTTATTGCCTAGTTTTATGGAAATGGCTTCAATCTCAAACTGGTGTTTAGTTCGTCTGTGAGGGGCGAAAGTATCAACCCTTCGATACTTGTGTGATGATGGCCTTACTGTTTCTGGCACCCGTTTACGCAGAGTACGCGATGTGGATATGAAGCGAGACTTTGCCTTTGTTGTACGTATCTCCTTCCTTTGTCTGACTTATCTGTTAAAACCATTGTAATCTAGCGTACTGCATTATGCCATTTTGCTGAAACTTATATGATTTGCAACTATGATCTTTGTGTTCCTTTCTTGGATCTTGTGGTAACAGGAATTTAGTGATCCCCGAGATGCTGATGATGCCAGACATCGCTTGAATGGACGGGATGTTGATGGATGCCGTATCGTTGTGGAATTTGCTAAAGGCGTGAGTTTTTTAGAAGCTCTGTTCTTGAAAGCTTTTAAAGTTTCTTTTCTGATATATTACTAATTCCTTTCTTTGGTAGCTGGTTCATTTTTGTTGTTTTTATATTATGTTTGCTAAGGGGAAACTGATTTTCATGTAGGCGCCACGGGGCCCAGGTGGATCTCGTGAATATCTTGGTAGAGGCCCTCCTCCTGGGTCAGGGCGATGTTTCAATTGTGGACTTGATGGCCACTGGGCTCGAGACTGCAAAGCTGGGGACTGGAAGAACAAATGTTATCGTTGTGGTGAAAGGGGCCACATAGAAAGGAACTGTCAAAACAGTCCTAAGAAACTGAAGTATGCACTCTTATTCTCTCTCCCCTATAATTTTGTTTCACAGAGTTGGTAGCGTCTAATGTTGCACCTATTGGATTGTTTTTCAGACGTGGGCGAAGTTACTCGCGATCACCTTCCCCTCGCCATGGCAGAAACAGAAGCCGTAGTTACAGTAGGGAGCGTAGTTACAGGTTTGTAGCTGTGCAGAATTTCTGTGGATATCATACAATATTTCCCAAGAATGCTTGATTAGTTTCGTGAAGTGATTGTTAGAGCTAGATTTTTAACTTTTAGTTTTTGTGCTTGTGTTCACTTGTCCAGTCGATCTAGATCTCCTGTGAGGAGAGATACAAGTGTTGAAAGAAGATCAAGGAGCCCTCGTGACAGCCGAAGTCCTAAGCGGTACAGATCAGAATCACCACCAGTGAAAGGAAGGAAACACAGTTCATCTCCGTCTCTGGATGTTAAAAGCCCAGAAGAGAGGGGTAGCGTGTCCCCAAGGCAAGCCAATGGGTCTGATTACAGTGGGAGTCCCAGACGGAAGAGCAGAAGCCCTTATGATGAAGGAGATGAACGCACCGATAGAAGCCCTGTTGAAGAGAACGGGCAGAGTCGCAGTCCTAGCCCTATCCCAAGAGATGACAGGAGCCCCATTGATGAAGATGATAATCACGCCTCACCAAGAGGCGGCAGCGAATCAGCTTAAGTAGAAGAAGCACTTCAATTTTATGTTCTATATTCATAAACTGTTTAACTTCAATAGATGGTTTCAATTTTCTTTTCTTGTCTGAATGGATATGTTGTCTGCTCGAATAGTTGCATTGCTGTTGAATTTTAATTGCTAATCGGTCTTTAGTTGAGCATTTTGCTTTTTGTGGAATGATTTATCTAATACTACATTTAAATGGTTTTGGATAACTTTGGTAGACTTGGACAATTGGACCTTCTTCCTTAAGTTCTGCAGGAGTTTTGGCCACCATGGGAAATTCAATGATAGATTCTGTCCCTATTGTTGCATTGGTTGATGACAAATAGTTTCAAATCATATAAATGTTTGGGCACAGGATGCTGTCATGAAACTGTCATATAATGCAAGAAATTGATTTTGATATTTTGGTTTTAAGTTATGGGAAATTATAGGAGGAAAAAGATACAATTTAGTACTGAATTATTTAAAACGTTTGGATTTAGTCTATCATTTTTCAAGTGTTTTAGAATAGTTCAAAGTTGAGCAAAACGATTGATTTTATTCCAAAGTGTGAGCAAATCATTTGACGGAATGTCCTTCCGTCAAATGGAGGGATAAAATCCGTCAAGTGTGCTGACGTGAACTAATTCCATATGAGCACAACTAACGGATTCCGTCTACCTATTTGACGGAATGTCCTTTTGTTAAACATTTTCGTCCAATTTTGGACTAATTCTAATCACTTTTGTGAACTTTAGATTATTCTGAAACACTTGAAAGTTGAGTGACTGAATCCAAACATTTTGAATAGTTTAAGGACTAAATTGAACATTTTTCTTAATAGGAATGGTAAGACATCTTATGGTGGTGTGAAGAATAGTGCTCTCGTTAGGAGATGTATGAATATAAATGTTTACTAGGAAAATGGACCAACTGATCTGGCAGATTTTTGATTAAATAAATTAAAAAGAATACTTGAGAACGTAAAAGTATATTTAAATCTTATCTTATAATAATGACAATAATGAAAACATAAAAACATTTGAAGGTTAGAAAGGCTATATGTACATCACTATTTCTACAGCAGTTCAATACTGGTTAAATAGGTAATCAACTTCAATTGAAACAAAACAAACCCCAACAACTACATAGGCATACCGACAAATCCGCTTCTTCTTCTTCCTCGTCTTTTTTTTGTGTGTGTGTGCATATCTTCAGCCTCTGAAACGGGTAGGGTGATCTAAGATATATAGGCTTTAACTAATTCGGAAGAAGTGCAGATAAAACCTGTCCTTGGACATGTAATTTTATCATTGTTCTTTTTGGCCATTTCTTTGAGAGCCTGCCACAACAAAGATGACATTATGGAACAATCGGCTTAAAGAGACTACTTGCAGCATATGTAGTTCTATTGGAAGAGTACAAACCTTTGTGCTGTAAACATAGCCATTGGGCAAGACCATGGGTGGATTCTCTGTATCCATAATCTGTTTCGTTATGTAGCAAACGAGCTTAGAGTGATGTTGCTTGGAGTATGGTAAAGGTTCTGAAAGTTTGCGGAAACTCTCGTGTGACAGTGGATCCTCCTTGGTACAGTCATTTTCGTACGAAAATCTACAAGAGAAAGTTAAGGAAATAAAACAAGCAGAGTACACCACAAACCAACACTTGCTTGAAAGGCGAAAGACTCTGCTCCTGATTAACATGAAGCAAACAGAAAGTCTATTGTTGAACCATTAGATTCTATGTGATGAAAGACTGATAGCTACATCTAAGTCTATTCGAGAGAATATGCAAAATATCCCATGTTAGAAACTACACATAAATGTTAAAACTGAATAATCTGTTACCTTCGAAAATCTTTCATCGAATAGAAGTAATGGAAATGGAAGGATACTTTTACTATTTGGCTATTATTTTATTCCACAAAATTAAAACTATGATCCACAAAAAAGAGCATAGGCAATAATAGACTGTTTGACCAGGTGTTTCGATCTATGATTCAAACCCTAAGGTTGAGTTTGTGTCCGTAAGAGGACCAACTCAACTAAAGGTTTAAGTCGATAGTTGAAGGGTTAATTTTAAGTATACACTCTACAGTCTCAAGGTAATGTTCTTTACTAAACCAATTGATAAATGCAGTCACTTACATATTAACAGTGTATCAAAACAAGGATACGGGGTTTTAAGTGCAGATAAGCCCGCTTGCAGAAATATATTCAGCAAAGGTTCCGCGGTCATGCCATATAACTTGTAAAATTCCTGTTTGAATTGATCCACCAGGTAATCCCATTGTTTCGATTCAAATAACTCCTGGAAAATTTGAAAATCAAACCCTTTAAGATCAAAATTAATGATGCTTAGACATACTAGTCGTTGTGCATATGCTAAACATAGCTGTTCTATATTGCTTTTCTTTCTTTGCATAATAGTCTAATTATTTGGTCAACTACCTTATCAGTTTAGACAGCTTTAGAAACTTGACAGGATCTGAGAATCATTTACTTGGATCTAGGAATCAAAGGGTACATAACGTAAATATAAACAAGAAAGCAGTTTTCGAACATACCATTCAAAATCACAAGGTGACAATGGCATAGAAGAGGAAAATTATGGCTGATGAAACCAAATTGCCTTCTTAAACAGTAGTTTGAACTTAATTCAAATATTGCTCATCATACTATGGGTAGTTTTGATTCAATAAGATGCTAAAACTAAACTCCCAAAGAAACCTAACAACACCGGTGTTGCACATTCAGTGGTACTCTTTAAAGCAACTTAAAAATGATGGTCTATATTTAAATAATGCATGAAAACAGAAATCATAGTATCAGAGATGTGATGTTACCTTGTATATTGAACATTCAGTAGTACTCTTAAAAGCCAGTGTTGCTAAGTACCTCTGCAGTTCTTTCATATGGGTGGCTCCCCATGGTGAAAGGTACTTCCGAGCATAAGCAATAGCTTGCATGTTACTTTCAGCTCGTACCAACTCAATGAACTCCTGTCGTCTCAATTGGAATTCTATTGTGCTCTGCATTGATGTAAACAAAATAGAAAAGTAAGAAAAAACATTGGCGTTAAACAGGTTGACTCGGCATTTAAGATATGATGCAATAGAAGCAATTCAAAATTGTGGTTAGAACTTAGAACACAAGTTATCATATCAAATTCCAGATAGAAACTAGGTTAGAGAAGCTGCCACAATCGATGCTTTAGATGTCAGCAACATATATTGAGAGAATCCAACTTGCAAAGCCATGCCATCCATACAGCATGCATGGTACGAGGAGCTTAATTTGATCTTTCTAGTTAGTATGAGACTATATGTTTCTGGGCCATATTTATCAGTATTCAAAGGGAAATAGCATCCCCACAAAAGTAGAATTAAGAATGCATACAAAAACGACCCTCCACAAACCACACAGTGGGGGAGTGGAAGTCTTTGGGCCACCTTTCTTTTTACATAATTTTTTTTTTCTACTTTGGCATCTTAAACTGGTGGATGAATTGCTAATCATGTGCAACTAAACCAAGAGCTTGGAACTAAGGAGTCACTCCCAGCAAGACAACTTGCAGAGATAAACTTAAGCACTTCACATGCATCGTAATTTTGAATATAGAATAGTAAGAGGGAGAGCAATATAATCAAACTAAGAAATCACAACTTGATGAAGCATTTTTGTTTTCGCTTCAATTTACACAGCAATAATTGAAGCTTTCAAGAGAAAAGTTCGCCAAGGAAATGTAGTTTTGACTCATAATAATCACATGGACAAGTATTCACGACTCACTTCTCAATTACTCAACATACACATTACATGTTAGATAGCCTTTTAAGGGAAAGCTTGAGGGAAATGCTTCTTCGACAGATTGCCAGCATAGAGTTGATAGAGTTGTTGACAAAAAGGTCATTCAGAACAGCTAAGAGCTAAGACTATCTGGAAAGGCTTAGCTAGCTGCTTTTGATGAAACAGCAGTCAACTGTGGGTAACTTTGAAAGGTTAACAGAAGAAACACAGACTACGGTCAAACTTACCAGAACACAAATTGAATCAGGGTAAGGGAAAGACCGGTAAGTAGATAACAACAGAGATAGTGTCCATTGCCAATATAAGTGTGTGAGTGTGTGCACAAGTGTTACTTTTATAGCACTGGCTTTCCTCTTCATTACAACAGAGGTCAAGATATGGGATAAAGGCTTGAAAAAGGATAAAGATTTTTGTGGACAACTAATTATGTATTCTTAGATAAGGCAGAGAATAATTCAGCATGAACCCGTAAGAGTTCTTACTAGTCACACACTAACCATCAAGTAGCAGATATAAAAGGACTTTAATAAAAAATTCAAGAAGACCTGACCTGTAAATGCTACAATTAAATAAGGTTCTTGCCACACTAACCTTGAATTTACAATTAGAAACAAATTGTTCTCCTCACATAGAAATCTAGTGTTTGATCCACAACATATTGACCAAAAAGATACACGACAATATACTATAATCAAAGTTGTTAAATCTTATAACAAAATCATTCTCCTACTCTTTACATAATAGCCAACAAGATAAGAAAGTGTCAAACATCATAGTGTTAGTAAACTATTTTATCATGTCAGTCATGTATGAGTCATAGGGAGCAACCAATCTATACCTTCGACTTCTTTAACCTCGACTTGTTATCAGCACACCATGCTAGAGCAGGGGAAACCTTCTTATTCTGAAGAGCCTCTATAACCTTTTTTGCCTCTTGAAATACAACAATATCAACAAGCTCCTGGTACAAATAAAAAATAATAATAATCATAACAAATATAATCTTTTCAAACAATTTTTTTATATCAGAACCGGCAAGCTTAGTAAAGTGAAGTTATCATCTAAACAGCTGAAATTGCAAATGACCGGTTTTCCCCTCTCTTTTTTTTTTCCTTCAGGGTTAAGATGTGATTTCATCAATTTATTCACTATTAAACTAGCAATGCTATGTTTGAATCAGGTAAAACTTGAGGGCAAGAAAAAATTAGTGAGGAATGTACTTTATCTATCTTCTCGGTGATTTTGAACCTTACATTTACAAACAACAACAACAACCAAGACGACATTGTGGTCAGCCACATGAATCCTTTAGCGAACTTCACTGGCATCAACTGCTCATATTTTCCTTCTCTACTCCATCATATCTACTGTTATATCCAATGAGTTATCATGTCTTTACTACAATTTCTTTTCGTATTAACTTAGGTCTACTCTAATCTCCTCAGGTGAATGACTTGTACCTTCTAATTTCAATTCCAACAAGTTTTCAAGATCCAAACTTGCTAGACTATTCATACCCAAAATTCAAAAACTTGAAAACACAGTTGAAGTCCAAACAAGAAAAGATACACCAAATAATCCATATAAACCAAAAGCTACCTGTATATTGCTAGTTTCTGCTAGCTTCACTGAACTGTCATAATATGACATCCTCAGCATGTAGTCCACAAGAATCCGCTTCAGGCGCGTGTTGTTCCAATCGGAAAAATTCTCCGCATCTGCTGATTCCAAGTGATCCAGTCTTGCTCGGCACCTCTGCGCTTGCAGCTGCTCCGTTCTGGTCCCCTCTTCCAGCTGATTTATCCAAAACCACAAACACATATAAATATAACAGTAAGAAAATCGAAAAATTCTCTATTTTCTCAGCATCCAAGCAAAAAATAGGTAGACAGTAGGACAGCGTACCTTCCTCTTGAGCCCTTGCAATCTGGAGACAAGAGAATTGAGATGGTCGACCGCCTGATCCTTCGACAAGTTTCCCTCGGCGACCTCAGACACGCCGGAGATGACGGCATATACCTCTTTCTCGACGGCGCGATTGTTCTGTCGGATCGTCTTCTTGTAGTGCTCGAACGGGACTCTGAGGAACTGGTGCTCCAGCTTCAGTGAATCCGCCAGTTTGTTCAGCTTCGAGGACGGAGCATTCGCTCCGGCAATTGCAGTGGCGGTTGTGGTGGCGGCGGCGGCGGAGGCCGTGGAGTTGCCGTTCGAGAGGGCCTCCGGTTCCATTGCGATCGGGGAATCGGAACGGAAAATTGGTTCCTCTGATTGGGAATTTGTTTTTTTTCTGAGGATGAGGATATGAAAACTGCGAGAGTGTGGAATTCGGTTTCTGAGGAATTCGATTTCCGAGTCCCGACGAGACAACGACGCCGTTTCGGGTTTTCAGCGTAGCGTAGCGTTTGGTAAGTGAATTATTGGGCTCCTTGGTGGAATAGTACAGATTCTTGGTTTGGTTAGGTGTAATAAGCACCATCTATACAAATGTTCTCATGCTAAAATTTACTTAAATACTGAATGAATTGGACTAGTTAATTTAATTATAAATTCTAGATTTCGAGCTTTTAGATCTCAATTTTAAGTTCGAGCTTTCCAACCCCAACTTTTTAATCTCCAACTCCGAGCTTACAGATATACCTCTCAAAATTTCAAGCTCTCCGGACCTCTCGGCAAGACTTGGGCAGCCCAAAGACCCCAAAATTACCCTGTGACTCTTTGGACTGCCTCGCATGCCCAAGCTTTGCACAATGACGTCATGCAAACATGATTTCCACAGCAATATATATGAGGTTGTTAATGTGACCTATCGAGGTGGGGATCCTTGGAGTTGTTTCGATGAGACAAAAAGTGTTGGATGTAACTCGATGAGATGGGGGCCATTGGATGCGTTGGATGATTCTCGGGGAAGAAAAATATGAATGACCATAAATGCGTGACATTCTCTTTTGTGACCATGTTGCATTGAAAGCCTAAAGTTATTAAGGGCTTATGGATAACAACGACAAGGTGATGGTGAGCTTAGATGCGACTAATCTCTATTGGGCGGACACATAATGGAACAGTATGTGCAAATCATCTTGAGATTGCAATCTCCGCTTCAGCAAGGCTGTTTAGGAGCACATCACCTCTGCTTTCCCGCGCCTTCGCCAGTAGCGTGTCCACTCTACTACATGAGGTCTTTGAAAGGGAATGGACACACTCCGCTCCGCAAGATGTAGCTATGATCCCACGGTAATTTTGTTTGGAGTAGATGAGATTCGTTCCGTAAAGAGGTTTTGAATAGTGGTTTTTAAACTCACGAGTATGAGTTAGCTTGTGGTGTGCTTCTAACTTGTCTTCATGATAATGTAACGCTCAACCGCTATATATTGACTCATTATTCATCGAGTAAAATTTTACCTTGATTTGAGGACTACATATGCCTATGTTATAATGAAGAAAAAAAAAAAAAAAAAAAACTCTAGTTTCAAAACAAAACCGTGACCCCCTCGGTAATGAACTGATACACCATCTATTATTTACTTATAATAATATTGTCTTTTAAAAATATAATTACACTAATTATATTGTCTCCTAATTATTGTTTTTATCCTATTTTGTTTTGGACACAAGGACAATTATGTCCAAAAATAATAATAATTACTTCCTCCGTCTCAAAATGAGTGTCATGTTTTCAATTTTTACAAAAATTAAGAATTACAAGATAATTTAGTGTGTTTCCAATATAACCCTCACTTTCTCTATCTACACCTCATGTGCACCCATGTGCATAAGTGATAAGGGTAATATGGGAAGAACAATAATATAATAGCATAAAAATAGAAACAAGACACTCATTTTAAAATAAAAAATTTAGACAAACAATACACTCATTTTAGGACGGAATGAGTATTATTTTTACTTTGTAATTGAGCAGGAGATTCATGAGATAAAGTGCAATGAACATACCCAACAGCTAAAAGGCCAAATTATAAATGTTGAAAAAAGGGGAAAATAAATAAATAATTTGTTAAATATTGACAACTTGTCCACTTCTTGACCAATGACAAGGTATTTAGTTCAACTTGTGCTTTTAAAATGATTTTTTCAAGTTCAATTTTGAATTGTTTATTCTGATAAAAAAAATTAATTGTTGTTTATTTTTTGTAGTTCGTTTATTTATTTTCTCTTATATGATATAAAATTTGACTTAATGATAGTGACGTAATTGGCAATACAAGCTATGTGAGTGGAAAGAGCGCTTGCATTCGATCCCCCGCTCAACACACCTAAAGAGAGAGATAAATGCTTTAACTGTGAACCAACTGCAAGTGTGCGGACCCGCTTAAGAACCTCATTGTATAAATCGAAAAAATGATGTTGGTAAATATTTTTTTCTTTTGAAATCGATAAATAAATTACTAAAATCTAAGTTATTTTTAAAATGTCATAAGCAATACGAGATCAATTAAAGTCATTTGTTACTTGGGTTCATGCCTCTCTCTTTCTATATGCCGTTTTGAGAGTCGGCTATGATTTTTGTTCGGCTACGACTGTTTTTTCTTTTCAAAGCGGCGACAATATTTGATTTGTAGGATGTGGTCTTTCTTGTTAAGATAACGAGTATTGCTTTGATAACAAGTTAAGTAAGGTTTGCAGTGCGAGGTAGATTCACAGTATGTTTTTACTAATGTGTGCGCATAACATCAGAAGGCGATTGCAAAACAAAGAAAAGTGACTTGAAAGGTGATGGTTTAACCATAATCATCGGATCAACATTGTAGTTTGTTGTTAAATCAAATGACAAATGATGAGTGCGAGGACCGTAGACAAAGTCATCCATGTGGGCGCGGTGAACTTCAAGTGTATTTGTTGTCAATTGTTTGTGCTTTTCATAATGGATATCATGAGGATTCTAGTGCCTTTAACTTGATAATTCAGGCTAATGAGGAAGATTCTAATGCATTTGGTTTGATTAATCAAGATGTTTTAGTCATTGTGGCTCAATCATGTAGAGTGAATTTTTTATTTTCAGGTTTACTTGTGAACTGAGTGGCCCACAGATTAGTCAGATCTTCAATCTTGTTGTCAAATTTGCATGGATGAGTTGATTTTCAAATTCCTAGTTTTATATTGTTTTTGTCATCGTTTTAGTTAAATGAATAGATTATTATTATTATTTTTTGAAAGGAAGCCTAATATTTTATTAAAATGCGGAACGGAATACAAATACTGTTGGAGATATAATCCATAACCCGAACCTGACAAGGGTGAAATAGCCTAAATGAATCCAGGCACAAACATCGCTAATTCCTACTATTTGAGAGGTTAACAAGACCTCTTTCACAGATCCTAAACAAAACATAAACAGAATCATAAACAGAACTATGAAATTCCCGAAAAACAATGAAATCCACCAAAGCAAATCCTCTCCGGGCGGGTCCTATTATGAGACCCGAAAAGGCAAAGGCAGTCTTCATTATCCTACCACACTCCAGCAGCATGGACCCCGCCCCACTGCCACTTGTCATCCTCACTCGGCTAAGCGAGCCGTATCTATTTGGCTCGCTAGTTCAATTCCTTCTCCCACTACACTCTTCTCACCAACTACCCCCCCATCTTCTCCGGCCGCCCACTCCAAGCCTCTAGCCTCCTCTTCCTCCAACACCAACAGATCCATGCTTCTCCTTAGCCGAGCCTCCAAAGTTCAGCCGTCGATACCCTCACCGAGCACACCGCGCACCAGAAACGAACCACGACCCTCCGTCGTTCCCCAGATGAACTCGACTCCAAACCTCCAACGACGCCCTTCCCATTCCTTGAACACTTTGACCGCTCTTCTCTGACCTGCTTGTGCCGCCGTCACACACTGATCCAGCACCTATCTCTCGCCGATCTCCCTCGTTGTTACGTGAAACGATTTCAGCCGCCACTTCCCTGACTCTTTTTATCTCAGCGCTTAAAACCCTAGAATGCTACATGGAGAGCATAGAGGCCACGGTTTATTTAAATTAATAGATTATTAGTATTTGCATTAATAAAAAGTTATTGTTAAAATGTCTTACATTTTTTTTCCATTTGTATCATAGAAATGTCATATTTCAAAGACTATTCACCGTTAATTCGAGATATTAATAAGTAATTCGCGACGGAATAACATAATTCTTTATGTAAAAACTCTCAAAATTGTCATAAAATTTATGAACTTATACCCATTAAATTCAATTGTAACTAATGGTAATGTAAGTGGTCTGTGGGGTGTGTGAGTGCAACTTACGTCACATTAACAAAGCCCCACTCGTCTCCTCTGCGCGGCACCAAAATTTTCAAAAATTTCATACTGACGAAAATGCCCCTGAGCTATTTCGGATTGGACCTTCAATCGGTCAGCTGACCTATCCTTTTTCGTCTTTTTAATCATTAAATCCAATTATTTATCTCTGCCGAAACCTCTAATCTCTTCCCAATCTTTTCAATTCACAATCCGTCAAAATAAAAAGTTTCAATTTTTTTCTCTTCGAATATTTTCCTAAAATCTCAGTAGTTACTTCGGCCGGCCGTCAAATCAGTGACTCAGTAAATGCTAGTATCTGTTTTTTTATTCTCTTTCATTTTTGTTTCTCCATAAATTTAGGAATTTCCCGAGTTGGAGCTGTTTGTTTGTTTTTTGAATTTTGAATTCTGTCCAGGAAGAAGAGCACCGTTCTCTGTAAATGGTAAGTGATTTTCATTTTCGTTCTCAGATTTTTTTTGTTGTTGGAATTTTACTGTAATTACAGTGATTTTGATTCTGGGTTTGGTTTAGATTGTCGATTGGTGCTTTGACTTGAACTGGGTCGTGGTTCTTCAAGAAAGTTACTGTGATTTTCTGCTTGTTGGAGGAGAAAAGTTGAGTCTTGTGCTGTGTAAATTCTGGTGAGTTTGGCTTCTTCTTTTTTCTTCTCAAATTCTTTTGGTTTGTGTGTCTGTTTGGTTGCCCGGATTTTTTTTTTTTTGACATTTGGGTAGGAAACGAGATTGAAATTCATGTTATTGCTCATGCGCTTCTCTTTTTTCGTTTTGATTGTTGCTGTAGGGAAGGTTTTTGGTTATTTTTGCTTGCCTTCTCTTTTGGTTTCTCAGCAACCAAACAGAGCACTAACCTTATAAGGAGTTCAAGAAAATGTTGCTAGTGTAGGGAAATTGATTCTCGGAACTGAACATAGGGTTTTAGGTTTAAGGATAACCATGAAATGCCTCGATTTTGTTGAATTAGCTAAAAGTGTTTTAAAATATTTTTTACCCTTTTGGTGTCAGGTTCCAGTGATCTGGTTTGATTTGTTTATTGTTTCATGTCTGCTAAACCTTGAAGATAGAAATGTTTTTGAGTTAAGTAGATGTATGAAGGGGTAACATGGTAATTATACAGCTTTGCAGCGTTTTTGGCGCTGAGCAAGATCGTATCGTAGAGCTATTGAGGTGTAAAATATTTTGATTCTGTTTCTTGGTCTACTTTTGTCTATGACAAAAGTGGTTGCTGAACTGAAATTTATAATACAATACTGTTATAGTACCTACGGCTTTGTTTCTTGAAAGTAAAATCACTCACATATTTCATGTCACTCCTAATTATATGGTTAAGATATGTTACTCATACTTGTTCTGGGAAGACTAGGCGTTAAAGCTGCAAAGAATCTGAAAACCCTTGCTTTTACTTTAAAACATGTTGAACAGAAGATGCTGTGTCTTTTAGTGTAAGTTCTTATATGATAGTGTGACTTCAAACCATCCATGTTTGCGCTTTCTATTCCAAGTGCTCCGTCCTTTGTTTCCCGTGATGCTTTCTAGATTTTGTGTGAGCAACACTATGGTTTTGTCGCTTTATCTTTTGTGTTTGAGGTTATATGTGTTCTGTAACAGAACTTCTGAATATACAACTTTGATTTGTTTTTGTATTCTAATATATATACATATATTTTACTTTATAGTGTAAAGCTGTCATCATTATTATTGTTCAATGGTTATGGTTCTGAGAGTTTTTCTAGACACTAGTTTCAGGATATTTTTCTTGTCTTTGCTATTCGAGCTGTTGTTTTATCATTTTCTTCAAATGCTAGAGGAACGAGCATACTAACCCTACTTTAAACTTTTTTTAGAGTATGAGTATCCTATCAAAATAACAAGAATAACTATGCACATATCAGGAACTTAAATGTGAAGGGAATATGTCAAGCAGATAATCCGTATTTAGAATAGCATAAAGGAGATCTCTTATGAATTATCTGAGAAAGGGGAAACTCGGGGTAGAATACTAGCTTTTTGAATTACAGTATCTCGGGAGATGGAAGAGAATCGCTAAAATGTTTTTAGTTGCTTTATTCTTACTTTAGATTGAATTTCATAGTGCATAATCTGATCTTTCCCTACTACGCTGTATTGCACTTAAATAACTTAGTTTGTAACTATGTCTTCCAAATTTTGTACACGTAGGGAGTTGTATAGCACATATATCTTTTGTTATTTTTTAATTACGTATCATAGTTGAGTTATAGCCTACTGAAGTTCAGGTTTGGTTGATCCCTTTTCTTTCTGTTGTAAAGATAAAAAGCTTTCAAGAGACGGATTCCCCTCAAATATTGGGATTTAGGCTCCCCTATCCTGTGACATAAGCATAGGTGTCTTAGGTCGATCAAAAAAATAAAATATGTAATATTTTTCTTAAACGTTTTGAGGGTTTCTCTCATGATTAGAAATCTCATCACTGCACCATTTCCTCTATTAGATTCTAAACATCATATTTCGTCCTTTATTTTCTTAAATTTATTTCATTGCTGTTTTCCCCTTACTTACAGGTACATTGAGACACTAATCTGAACTGAGCTTGTTACAACAGATCAGAGTCGGAAGCTAGAGGTGTGCTGAAGCCATCTTTTATAATTGAAAATTTATAGATGACTAACCAAACCGGAGAAAAGGGTGACAACAGTTTCCGAAAAGTGATGAACTTTTTTTCCAAGCCACGGAAACAAGTATCGGATAGCTCTAGTACCAGTCTGGGTCTTAGGAGGAGCCGCTCTTTGACATCAGCTGCCTTTCTGGTTGATGGCTTGGAACAAGGGAACTTGTCTCCCCCAAGCAATCATAACAGATCTGCTTTAAGTAGTAAGAGCAACACTTTGAACAACAAATGCAACCGTTTATCCCGGTTAGTCCCTAATAAGCTAATTCTGAATGTATCTGCTTTGCGCTTTATTTAAAACTACTAACTTATTGATTCTAAACTCCTGCATTTGTGGATTTTGCCAGTAGTCGCACTTCTACTCCCGAGAGGCAATCCAAGGCACATCAGTACGACACATCAGCAAGTTTAAATGTACGAGGATTGGAGAGGCCTAGTTCTTTTAGAGTTCATCATGATTCATCGGGAAGCTCTTCCAATTGCTCAAGCAACAACACTATAGATCGCTATGTTGATGTGGAGCAGCAACCGCAGCAGGAAAGGAGCAATGTGAATAATGGTTCTTATCAGAGAAATTGTGTTGGAAATGGAAGTGGTGGTGGGAGGCGCCCCCCGCGAGTTCAGTATCCTGCACCGACCTCACCAATAGATAGTTTCAAGGATAAACCCAGGTCTCATTCGTTTAGAGAAGCAAAAGGTACCCGCCATCATTTCTCATCTAGAGATTGGGAGAATGGATTTGGGCATGAGTCTCCACGCAGACTTGCGAAAAATGTGATTGAGAGACTCTCTCAGTCTCATATGCCAAAAACAAGTTCATGGGAGTTTAATGATCCTATTACTATTGATGATGTCTATGCTCGATCCTGCTTTGATTCAAACCCAGATGTCCCTAGCAGAAAAAGTTATTCACTGGATGATCCATACGAAACAATTAATGGTTATGATGGGGAGGATTTCTCAGGTTTTGTATGGGGTGACAGTGAAGGTTTGAAGTCTATTGAAATGGAAGAGCAAATTGATACCGAGTTACAGAGAAGATCTAAGGAAGCTGAGAAAAGAGTTATGCTTCTTTCTGAAGAGCTTGGGCATGGGAGATTTCCTCAAGACGGTGTATTTGATGTACCAGCACTGATTCAGATGATCAGAAATTTAATGGAGGAGAAGATGGGCTTGGCCCTTGAAGTTTCAGGCGTCCTACATTCTCAAATGGTTGAGAGGGCATCTGCTAAGGAAGAGCTTAGATTGGCAAAGGCCGAGATAGAGTCACGGACACGAAGACTAGAAAAAGAGAAGCAAGATTTGCAGCTGGCATTGGAAAAAGAGTTGGACAGAAGGTCAAGTGACTGGTCATTCAAGCTTGAAAAATACCAGTTAGAGGAGCAGAGACTTCGTGAGCGGGTTAGGGAGCTTGCAGAGCAGAATGTCTCTCTTCAGAGGGAAGTCTCTAGTTTCAGTGAGAGGGAAACTGAAAGCATAAGCAGGATAAACTATTCAGAGCAACAGCTGAAGGACCTGGCAACGAAGGTGGAGGAGTTAAGTCGGGAGAACCAAGCTCTACAACAAAAACTTCCCGAACTTCAAGAAAAGTATATAGCTGCAGAAGAAGATCGTGACTGCATGCGGAGAAATTTTGAAGAGAAGGGAAAAGAGTGCAGAGAGTTGCACAAATCCATTACAAGATTGCTAAGAACTTGCAGTGAACAAGAGAAGACAATTGACGGCTTGAGAGAAGTATTGAATGAGGAAACTGGCAAGAAGCAATCACGTGAGACATACGATAAATATGTGTCAAAATTGCAAACTGAGCAAATGAGGTTGACAGGAGTGGAACTGGCTTTGAGAAGGGAGGTGGAGTCTTGTAGGCTGGAAGCTGATTCTCTTCGGCATGAAAATATCAACTTATTGGACCGCTTGAAAGGCAATGGAAATGAGACGGGCGCATTGACTTTGAAGCTAGATAAGGAAATGTGGACCCGCATTTGCTGCCTAGAAAATCAAGGATTGTCAATGCTAAACGAAAGCTCCCAACTCTCTTCAAAATTACTGGACTTTGTTAAAGGGAAGTCGGGTGAAAATTCAGAAATTAAGCACAAGAGCGGTTTAGATGAGCAGTTCATCGTTGAAGCTGAGATAAAAATCCAGGGTTTTAAGCGTGGGACCGAAAGCCTAGCAAGGAGTTTGCAGACAATGTCTGCATTACTGCACGAGAAATCTGGTCAAGCTGCTTTGAAATCTCAGCAACAGCGTACTGGTTCTAATGAAACAGGACAACTAAATGATCAAATTTCGGAGGTAATTGTTCCAAATTTGCACTCAAGTATCTTAATTTTACGTAATTTGCTCACTACTTGACAAGTCACTGGTTATGTAGATGGGACTTATATCATGGCATTTTTTGAGCTTGCATTTTTGGTACTTATATGCAGGATGTCATGAAAACTGAACTCAAAGCAGAAAGTCTGTTGACAAGTCTATTGAGGGAAAAGCTATACTCAAAAGAGTTAGAAGTTGAGCAGTTGCAAGCGGAACTAGCGACTGCAGTACGAGGAAATGACATTCTCAGATTTGAAGTTCAAACTGCATTGGACAACCTCTCTTGTGCCACTCACAAGTTAAAGGATCTTGAACTTCAGGTAATCCCGTAATCTACATCTGTTTGAGAAATATAGCGTGTTATTTCATTCAGTTCATTATGTATATAGGGCGGCCCACTGCACGAGGCTTCCACTGTTATGGGGTCTGGGTCTGGGGAGGTTCATATATATTAATGGCAGCCGCTTTAGTTCATTATGTTCATGTATTGATTTGAATGTGTATCTATATACGTATGTACAGTCACTGCACAAAGTACAAATAACACCTTGCTTGCACATGCTAAATGCAACATTAGTACATGTGGATTTTTTACGCATTTCCATCATTTGCCTGAAAGATTACCCTAATCATCTTTTCCCGACTTATCTTTATCTATTTTCATAGCTTTTTTATAAATGCAATTTTGTTATCCGTTTAAAGAACCATTTAGTGGGAGTGATTGTAAATTTTCATTTTATTGGTTCCTTCATTGTAGATGCTAAAGAAGGATGAGAACATAAGCCGGCTACAGAGCAGCCTCCAAGAACACACAAAGGAACTGACGATCATGAGAGGGATGTTGCCTAAAGTTTCACAGGAGAGAGACATGATGTGGGAGGAAGTAAAGCAATACAGCGAGAAGAATATGTTGTTGAACTCCGAGGTTAATGTACTGAAGAAGAAGATCGAGGCACTTGACGAGGACGTGCTTCTAAAAGAAGGTCAGATCACAATCCTTAAAGACAGCCTAGGCAATGTATCTTATGATCTCCTTGCCAGTCCGGATAATATGCGAGAGTTTCGCCTCCAATGAGTGTCTTAGAGAGCCTGGCTCTCTATAATTGTTTGAATAGTTGGTACTTGTTCAAAGTTATATACTTGAAAGGTTTCTGTTTTGGGATTGATTTGAAAATTCTTGCCACATTCCTTTTTCTTTTCTTCCTTGATAAAGACTAAAGTCTTTGACGAGTAAATGACTCGAAATATAGAAAGAAAAGAGAAATGATTCTTTACGGGTATTTGTATAATTGTATGTAGTCGATTTACCTGGTTTGGTTAGAACCACAAGTGTATTTTTCTTTCCTTTTGTGACAATGGAACATTTAATTCTTCAAAAAGTGAACATTTCATGCATTGGTGATCTTTTATGATAACTATTGTGAAAAGCTTTACTGATTATGGATCTAGTTGCTTGATCTTGTTTCGCATACAATAGCAAATTGTTCTTATTTAAAGCCTAAATATAAAAACAGAAACAAGAGCCCACTCTGCTAGGGCACAGTAGCTGTGAAGATTCTTATCAAGAATCTATTGTTTCTCGCAACATTTAGTCGTTTAGTATCAAACATATACGGATCATACACTAGAAATGGGATCCAATGAAACCTTGAATGAATTGTTTGAGAATATGAAATTGTCATCGTCTAATTCAAGAATGGAACTGTTCCAGTTATTAAGGATAAAACTGAAATCTAAATACATTGATTGTCTGCTTGCCAAAGTAAATTGTTGCTATACACCCGTAGAGAAGTTACAAGGTGGAGCAATCTTTCAAAAATGAACAGTCGGTGACAATCTGATAAAGCCTTGACATACCATCTGAACCGAGGAGGGATACTGAAGAACATGACATCTTTTCGGAATCATAGAGGAGCAGGTCGCCAGAAGTCAATGGGTTTCCGATGCTGAAATGGAAAATTGCATTAGACATACAATTGGATGCAGATATACGATCTAAAACCAATTTAATGCTTACGAACAGTAACAACCTATCATAGTTCCTATGTACATGATTGCCCGAGTCTACCATGAATACTCTTGTACTGCCCTTTTGACATCACTACTGCTCCAAAATAAGTTTATTGTTTGACTTTTTCAAAATTAAGGATTGAATCTCTAAAGTTTGACTTTTCCCCATATGCCTTTGTTGTAACAAACCCAAGTGTTCTTATCAAGGGACATTGTTGGTAGCTTGTGTATAATTCACTTGCCAAAATAAAAAGTGCACTTATTCTGAGAAATTTTTTTTAGTAATGACAGCACTTATTTTGGGACCGACGTGTATAATACCAAAAAAATAAAAACGCAAAATATGAAGGCAGCATATGACTAGCTGCTGCCATTTAACTTCTGCTTTCTCTGTAATGACCCAAATACTGGCGCTGTGCCTTCTCGTTTTGTCTTTTAAACCTGTAGTTTCACTAAAATTTCAGTACTAGAGATGGCTTGAAGCTTACCTCTGAGATTGGCATCTTTCTCCTCACAGACTCAATCAACGAGAAATCAATATCAGCTACTGTAATTCCTGTTGACACTCGATCTGAAAACAGAATAAAATGTGAGCTTAATTTTGCTGAGCAGCTACGCATAACACAAACATGAAGAAATTAAAACGGAAGTGAAGTAGGTACTTAGTACTCTAATACAAAGAGAGAAACAGTTGTTTCCAATCAGAAACATGTAACACATCTTTTTTATTGGACTCTGACGACACAATACATCTTTGAACAGGCTTTCTCTCCCAGCCAGCTCTGAGATAATCATCACGGAAATATATATGGCTTGCTATTCTCACCAGGTAATCGGCCAACTACTGTTCCCCATGGATCAATAATCAAAGTGTCGCCATAGCTTTCCCTTTTCTCATTATGTTTCCCAGCTTGTGCAGCGGCTATAACCTGTGCACATTACTCACATCATTCCAAGATGCCAAGCAAGGGCTAGTAGCTAGTGGGTTGATTTGTTCCTAAAACTATATATGATAATGAAATCGAAGAAGAAACAGAATAATTATGTTGAGATAAGAGTTAACACCATACATAGCACTGAGTTTCAATAGCACGAGCACGGAGAAGAATTTCCCAGTGTGCCTGACCAGTTACTGTAGTAAAAGCTGCAGGTACTAACAAAACCTGCATATTGCAATTCAAATGCAAACATTAGGTGTCTAAGAACTGATTGCAATGAAATCATGAACACTTGTACCTGTGCTTGGTGTTGGAACCTGAGCTGCTGATAAAGCTCAGGAAATCTCAAATCATAGCAAACTGTTAGACCCAAACGTCCAATAGGGCTATCTACTGCAACAATATCCTTACCTACAAAGATTACCATTTTAGAATATTCACATGCAGAAACCAAAGGAGTACGAACTATTTGTTGAATTTTGTAGATGGAAAGGGAACCACTGCCTAGGAATCCTCCCTACAACCCCAATAATGGAAGAGAAAAAAACAGCAACAATGATGTTGCTTCTTGTGTTCAAAGGCTTATATTTCAGAATTTGATCAAACATAATAGAAGCCCTTGTACTTGTACAGAAAAGCAAGTGAGGCTGAAATTGGCAGGCTTGCAATATCAGGAAAATAGGAAAGAAAAATACCTGCTTCTGTAAAGCTGCTCTCTTTGTATACCGCTCCACCAGGAACATCTACGTCAAACCTTCAAGTCATAAAAGATGTTTAGTTTTGCATTTCAAAATAACTTTACAGTGATTAGCATGGAGACACAACCTCAAGATGAAACTTGTAAACATTGCAGTCCACTAACATTACTGACAACCATCAATTGTAACCATTAAAACTATCAGCCATTCTATTCAGCCATTAATGCTGCAGTCTGTATATAATGGGTGTAATTTTTTATACCATAGATAGATATGTATATGATGGTCACTAACATAATATTGACAGAGAGGTTTAAGCAGATTCACAATGGTCTCAGTAAAATGAGTGTAATTTAATTCGCTGCAAATAAGAGAGAGTATATATAGCCGCTGCCAGATATAGAAGATCAAAGCCTTCAATCTGATTACATACAAACATGCAAAAAGACCAGCGTCTAATTCTACATAATGAAGTTTATAGATATATATGAAGGCATCTTACAAGTGTATCTTATCGTATGTGCTGTTGATGTTCCCAGCATCATCAATCAAAACATGAGTGTTACGCAAATGTGAATCGTCAGATCCTTTTTGTTGGAAGCCCCCAAGTGACAACCAAATGTTGGTTTCTCTGCAATTCATACATGCACGTGGGTGAGCTAATAGACTGAAAATAGGTCGTCCCAATGGTTTCATATATATGTATGTTGCCATTGAAACCCATGAGTCCATGGCATAATTTCAGAATTAAGTGACACCAAAAAGCATGAACAACCTAGTAAAAGAAACCAAGACATGAATAATGTGACTTAACACAAAAATGAGGAAATAAAATTGAACAAAATTTTGTCAACAATAATGCATAATGTATGCAATCCATTAATTGAAAGATTAAAGACAGGTCCAAGAGCTGATTTACCACCTAGCAAGAGAGCAGTATTGTTGCATAATCGGTCCATCTAAAGGTTCTGCAATCTTAAGACTATCCCCTTGCTGAACTCCAATGTAGGAGAAGGTCTCAGGTAGGCAAAGCAATCTAGCCCCAGCAGAAGCTGCTTCCTTTTTAGATACATATGATAAAATCTATCAGACCAAGAAAACTATGAACAAGAAAATACATATAGTAACTTTCGTAATTCATATATAACAGAGCAAACCATTTGAAGCAACTTTTGGCAAATAGTATAAAAAATTTAAGAAGTTCATTACGAAATGAATACTTTATTATATAAAAAATGGATAAATTTCTCACTATAGTGTTGATTCATTAAAAGAAAACTATATATCATCTTCATGTTTGCAAATCAAAATATGACCTCATTTAAAACTAAAAGACTAGAAATCCATTTCACATATTGCATCCATATATTCAAACTTCATTCTTGAATCACCCCAAAATAAGCCTTTGTCAAGCAACACATGCAGTTCAAAATGTAGTTCATATCATAAACATGAAGTAATGATGTTTCAGCAGTGGCCAAATTGAAAATGAAAATCAACTGTGAATCTACTATTAATTTGTTTGCATGACATTTTACCTAAAACAAAAAAACATCATCATTCAGTGATTTCATCTCCACAGACAGTGTATTTACTGAAAAAAAATTACATACAAGAAAAATACAAGAAAACATAGTTTCCGATGATTAGATGGTTCAAATTCGTACAAATATTTGAATGTGAGCAAAATAATCCACAAATTGCAATCGTAACACCCCAACCAATCCACAATAATTAGAACACATACTGCGATTACTGTGCGATTAAGAAATTAACTAATTAACCACGCGATTAGAGTACGGAGCGGAGAAGAATTTTTTACTTTAGCGAGGCGAGAGCAGGTGGCGAGGTTGGCGGCGAGGTCGTTGACGGAGGTCATCTGAGCGGCGGCGACTCGGACTGAGTTGGCGGCCATAGCTGACTCGCCGGTGGTGGCGCGTATGGAAGCGAATTTAGTGTACTCTCGGCTCAGTCTAATCGAGCTGCTGATTGGATTTGCTGCGATGCCGATACAACTTGACATTATTTGTATGATCCAAACAGGTCACTAACTATCTTACAGGAGTAGTTTTCTTATATTTGCTCAACATCCCTTTTACTCTGCCAAATTTTATTAGAGATTTTGCAAAATGCCCCCTTTAATTGAAATTCACTGTTGAAGCCCAACTTGAGTTAAATGTAGGATGGTAATCTCTTTTGTCGACACAAAGCTCAGAGGGGATCATCGATACTTGGGAATCGAAAAAATGGCTTTGGTCTTTTTCATATCATTCGATCAGGTTTAATAATAACTTTTAGCGCACAAGATTAATTGTGTTATCAGCAATGACTCCTATGGCGAATATTATAAAAGCCCAAAACATCGGATAGGATGATCATATGGAGCGTGACACCCAACGAGTTTGCATCTATTACAAGCCTAATCCAACAATAAAAGCACAGGTGCTAGCAGATGTCATAGTAGAAACACAAAGATATGAAGCATTTCTTCTAGCAGGTCTTGTTGGGGTGATTACCGGTGTTGGACAATTTAGTTTAGAGACGAGTGAAAATGATCTGACATACTTGAGATGCAG
>JAYMTA010000285.1:0-32322 GCA_036897625.1 Pelargonium cotyledonis | reverse complement strand
TGTTGCCGGAGGTCCCGCCGGACGTGCTGTCGCCGGAGAAGACGAGGAGGCCGAGCTCCTCTGTTTCTTTTTTAATCTTTTTCACTTTTTTTCTCAAAAACACTTGAGGGTTGTTTTGTAGTATTTTTTAATTTAGTGAGAGGCTATTTTGGATTTTTTAACCCATTAAACAGGAAAATTAATAAAAAAATTGATTATAAAAATATGACAATCTTTAAAGAGTAAAAGTTATATCATAATTTTTCAGAGCGGTACTTGTAATAAGTTTATGTAAGAGGAGAGTTACATATAGTTTTCCATTTACTAACAATAATTTCAATTTTGTTAGTAAGCAGTTTATCGTGATCAAGACGATACATGGCTATATATACAAATTTAATATTTTAAAATTTCTCAAAATTTATCTGACTCATTCAAACATGTAGACCAATGAAACCGAATCTTCAAGTACGATCAAACCGGTCTAGAAAACCACAATGCCCAAACATGGTAAATTGGTAATGGAGCTACCCGAGACACAAACCGGAAGACCCAGAACAGAAGTGTGTTGAGCTAGTTGTTCAAGTTACTGCTTCGCTGCAGAGAGCAGCTTTGCTGTGCGCGATATTGAGCTGAGCTGCAAGTGATTCGCATCATCTTTTTCTTTAAGGTACTCTCTGTCTAATTCTCTCTGCAAATTGGGTTATGAATGATTTAGGAACAAATGCTTGAAAATAAAATGGGTATTGTGTTATTTTCTGATTTGCTGGAATGTTTTCTGCTATGTGGGTTTGTTTCTTGGTGGCGTAATTGTTGTGTGTGTTAGAGAAAAAAAGTACTTGATTTCTCAATTCTAGTGGGTTTTTGATTTTGGGACTTCAACTAATTTGATAGCTGAAAAATGACTGACTGGATCTCAATTTCACGGTGCTTGAATATTTGCTATTGATATAGAATTAGGTTTACTATTTCAATCAGTACTCTTTCATAGAACTTGAATTAGATTTGTGGTTCAGGAATGGTATTGAGATTCCTATTTTTCAGGTTCAGATTAGGGCTTTTGGGTCATGCAAATGACTTTGGAATGAGAATCCTATTTTCATTATTGAATCTCATTTCTATACCAAATTTTATAATCCAAACTCTACCTTAGGGGACAGTGATTCTTCTTTTGACTGGTGGATGGTCTAATTGCCGTCTGTGGTTTTATCTAGTAGATTTTTTATTTGAAAAAAAGGAAGACTTACTTTTAAAAAGAATGTGAAAATAATCTAGCTAACTCCTACTACTCCTCATCTTTCCTATTATCTGTCCTCATAGTAGCTGCTATTTTCTCCAGCAAGCAGTGTGCAACTCACTCTCCATCGCAGCAAGCAGCCCTCTCTGAATCATAGCCTCTCGGGTCTGATAAGTCTGTCCATTTTTCCTTCTTTCTTCATTTATATAGTTATGAATCATAACCTCTTGAGTCAGACATATGATGGTAATTTGATATCAAATTTGTTTGTAATTTTAATGAGATTTTTGTAAAATACTTATATAATATATTATTTAATGAAGAAAATAAACATGTCGTGTTGTATATTAAAAAAAATGGTGAATCATGTCTTTGAGTCGGTATCGGCGTGACATATGGCTAAATCATTGAGGAAATGAGTACCCATATGAATCTCATTATTAATCTATTCGCTATGGTTTCTAAACATTTATAGAGGATGTCTTTAATTCAAATTCACATACACCCATGTAAATAGCTTTGTTTCTATGCTTGTATTTTAGGTCTGGTGCTCAGCGCCCCATGCTTATATTCAAATCAACATAAAACTGCTGTTTGTGTGCATACATAGAAAAGAGTTTCTAGATAGCTTTTCATAGCAGAGATAGACTGACACTTTTTCATATAATCTTCTCTTTGTTTTGAGATTCAGTTTACTTCTCTTTCATTTAAAGCAACTGTGTTTCTTCATTCTTTTTATATCAAGTAATCAATGATGCAGGCCAAAATTGTAAGCCTGCAAAGGTGGACAAAACCAAAATGGTCTCCGACCAAGGAAGGAGATAGTCCCAGGAATATCATGTGTTCCATATCAACAAAGATTTAAACCAGCCAAGTGGCTTTTCTTAAATTCTTCCTCAATACTATTAAGTAGTGTTTAGATTAGTTGTTTTTAGTTATTTATTTTATTTTTTAAATGAGAATCAGAATCCCTCCTCTTTTGTGTTTAGTTAATGAACTGTGAATTCCCCTCCCCTACCATTCCTTCAAATGAGCCTTTTTCATTATCTCCTAAGAGGAGAGAAATGAGGTTCCTATTCATAAATGATTATATATTTTTTAGCACAAATCACCAAAGGCACAAAGAATGTGAGTTTTATTCTCTCTCACATTCTTTGGTTCCGGTTCCCTTCAAAATAATCCAAACATTACCTTAGTGGTTCAGTCGTTTAAATTTTGCGTCTATCGTTACTGGCTCCTATGTCTGGTTTCTCATTTGGTTAGCTTGCTTAGATTTGGTTGATGCGTTAACGAAATATTGGTATGGTCGTTATTGGTTGCAGCATACTTAACCTCTCATTTGAAACAAATGTAGTTTATTAATATGTATCTCGACCTGAAATCTTATATTTTATACACCCTGCAAAACTGATTTAGATTGGAGCTTGGTCAATTTATATTTTTTCACAAGGTTTTTTCTGTAGATTTTCTTTTTCTCACGATTATTAGTTCCCCTCTTTCATTGGTCTTATTTATAGTGGTTTATACAATAAAACTGGACATATGATATTGCCTTTGTTGTTTATTCATTTCCCCATGCCAGTTATGGAGCCCGCTCTAACATTTATGTAGTGTTTGGATTTGAATTTTTGTTCAAGAAACAGAATTTAGTCTTGTTTGGATTAAGACTTTCTGTTCATGAAAATGGTTTTGTTCCCATTCTTGATTCTCATCTCCATTTCATTTTTTTTTAATCCTAACGCTACCTTAGCATTTAAAGTGCTGTTATACTAAAGTATCAAAATGGGTTTTGGCAGCAAAACATGAGAGGCAGAGTTATTGAGGATAAATGGAGCTCAAAGATTCTCTGGCTATGTGCAATTGGAACTGTAGCCTGTATGTATTTCTGACCTTTTTTGGCTGCTTGTGTAGTGAACCGATACATTTTCCTCTTCCTATTTGGCCTCTCTTTGTTAATAACTGATGGTGTTACTTTTCCAGGCCTATATATGACCGTGGCACAAAGACAAATGCAGAATCGGAACCGAAATTTGGATGATGCTTTGAAGGCTATGGACTCAAAACCTGGCAGTGATTAAGTTCAATTATTTGAGATTTCTTGACTGTAGACGTTGATAGCAAAATAATGGGTTACGGTAACCCATATCTGATTTTGACTTTGTTAGTTTAGGCTTATCTTCAAATATAAGTCCATTGTCTCACACTTTTGTTGTTTTGGCTCAAATTAAAGAGACAATCTTAAGATCAGAAACAGTAGCATATGATTGGTAGCAAAATAGCTTGTTATTGTGGTAATATATTAGCAGTTCACACAAGGTGGCGCTCTGAAATGGAAGGATCTTGGTGCTCTGCACTAGCATAGGCCCATGCAGCCCTTACCTATATATTTTGCTCAATTCAGATCCCACAGCACAAGGCATGACCAAGATGGTCACAATAACAGCCTTGCCAACATATTGCCAAATTCAGAACTCATGCAAAGTTAGAGCCGACAATTTGGACCTGGATACTCGACCCGTTTTTTGTCAATGATGGATATAGGTTTGTCTGTCTGTTAGGGCTGGAAGTGGCTCTGTCCAGCAGTATTGGTAGCGGGTATGGCTGGAAGGTTCTGGAAGTGGTGGTGCTGGATATGGATTTCGTAGCGGTTAAGGGTATGGCACAGATATTGGCAATGATGGATATAGGTTTGGTAGCAGTCAGGGCCTCAGGGGTATGGTTTAGTTGGAGATGGCAAATTAGGTTTCGATTCAGATTTCAGTTTCAAGGCACATAATGTGCTCGAATTGTACGAGTTTCCCTGATCCGACCTGACCCCAAAAGTTGGTCGGGTCAGATGCCAATGTGTTGGGGTCTAGATTGCCAGCTCTAGTTGTAGTGGATATGGGTATGACCAAGGATATAGTTCAGGAAGTGGTGATAGTGTTTATGAATGGAAGTGCCCACCATGAACCATGAATATCAATATCATACCCAATTCTGAACTGCAAATGAAATCAAGAAACTCCATGGTTGGACACAGCTGCTGAATCATGCCCACACAATTTCTATCTGTAATCAAAAGACCTTTCATCGAAATCGTTTAATACAAGTTCAAACAAAAAGAACATGATAATCTTCTCTCCTAATTCAACCGGATTCGAAGCTGAAGAAGGTTTCAACTTTCAAGTACACACATGCAACTCTAATGATTATGATTATACAACTATCTATTCCTTTGTATAGTTTCAACCCCATGTACGAATGTTCTTGGTCCTAAGAAAGCAAGTTACAACTTACATCGTGCAAGTCGTCAATAATCTTTAAAACCTATGTATGGATCGTGGGAAGTGAAGGGGAAAGGAAAATGGTTTGAGTTTCCAGCCGGAAGCTAAAGCATTTTGCTTTTCCCACACTCAATAATCCTCTAGAGGAACAAACCTAAAAAAATTCACATACAGTTAAAATTTGATATTAGTACTTCATTCTTTTCTAGCTGGCAAAGACGAACATCTGGAAAGACCATCTATTTGCAAACTATATGTAGCTGTTGATGGAGAAACGGATGCACAGGGTCGAAGAAGAGGCGTACCAACCCTGCTTGAAGTCTCGTTAGCAACTGGACCGGGTGGTGAAGAAGCAGCTGGTTGTTGCAACTCAATTTCTGTGCACGTACTAGTATCATTTGCAGGGTCATCGAGGAACTGAGGATCATCTTCAATTGACATAACTGTACTTGTCTCAGTGTGTACGGTTGCTGAATCATCGTAAAATCCATGCCTTCTCTTCCTCCGTGCCGCCTTCCCCCATCCATGGATGGTCTCCCGTATCCTATTGGGAATTAGCGCTGCCTTGTAGTTTGTTCCCATCTGAAAAAAGATTGAAAATAGTTCCCAAGTGCTGTTATGATGAGACAATAGCTGCAAGACTCAAGTGAAGGCATTGGCAAGTCCCTTCTAACCAAAACCCTACAGCCCGAAATTCTTAAATGTACTAGTTAAAAAAGGGTGGCTCAGGGCACGAGTTGGGGTATGGGAATGGTCATTTATGCAGTCTTAACCTTACTTTTGCTAAGAGGTTGTTTCGACACGAACCTATGACCTAATGCCACATGACAACTGTGTTGTGTCACGAGTCACGACTCATGACATCATCCCAAACTCTCAAGATTTAGCACACGGTAGAGATACAGTTTCATAGGACCTCTATTTATTCAAAGCATGCTTATTATAGACATGGCTAGGTTGGAGGAATCAAGCACACCCATTAGTGAAAATAAATGCTGAAACAGATTAAAATTAGTCTCACAGGACCAAAACTTGTATTTTCTGTTTACAAAAGAGAATCATGCATAAACGAATATGATACCTGAGTAACAAGTGCATATAGTGGCAAGGTGCTGTAGCTGCAAAGAAACTGTCCGGCAAATCTGGAGGATACCAACAATAATATAAGGCTCTGAATAATATTAATATCCATGAATGCTTTAAGGTTATGCTTTACCCCAAAATCAGTCTCAAGTACACCAGCAAATGGTTACTAATGAAGCATGAATTATACCCAAACTGCCACTGTAAGTACACAAATGAAAGACAGTTAAGTTGTATTCACATCCTAGATAAGTTCCTAATTTTGTCGAGAACAGATGTACAAATTGTTCAGTGAAAATCACAACCAAGTATAAAATGGAAGAAACAAAATCAGTAAAATAAAATTAGAGCTATGGAAGAGTAAGTACCCAGAACCAGAAGAATGAAGCCAGCTCAAAAGCATTCTGCGAAAGAAGTCAAGCAAACAAACAAACAAACAAACAAGCAAATAAATGATATGGTTTAACTTTCAGCCATAATTCACATTTAGGATAGATAGAACTGAAAGTAACAACCAACAACTATAAGTGATGACATTATAACACACAATGCTAACCTGGAACAATATAAAATGGATTAAGGACAATAATAGTTCTGGCTTCTTCAACCAGAAAAGATCATCTCGAGGCCTCAGCTTTGTTTCCGAGAAGAAACCAGTTATACTAGCATTCTCCAATACCAAGGTTGCGATGATGTGTTGCAGCTTTGTGCCCACCAAAAGAACAAGCTGCATAGGAACATGAAAAAAAATTGTAACATAACCCCAAATAACTGTTTGGAGATCCACTACAAATAAAGATTGAAAAATACGACATCTTGGCTTCTCAAGTGTCTGTCAAATCCTCTAAAGAAACGTGTATGTCAGTTAATATGTATTTAGCCCTTTCCCCTTACAATGAATTCATATCGTAAAGGGGAAAGCAAGAACTAGAACTGATCAGAGAGAATACTTACAGTAATGGGAATGATGGCTATCCAGAAATAGAGATTAGACCCTGTGACGAGGTACAAATCGATGGATCATTAGTTCAATTTGCAGGACCAGTTATAATCAAATTCAGTAATAGTTAATTAATGGGATAAATAATTGAATAGAAAATAAAAAAGTGATGAAAATGGGGCCCAAATCTTGATGATGTAAATGAATTGAAGCTCAGGTGGCAACTTTCTTGCAGTTTCTCACACTCCGAACAGCTTATATCTCTCATATACTAACACCTAATAGCAGTCTCTTGCACTCCAAATTAGCTAGCACTTTTGCAGTTACACTCAGTTTGATGCATATCTTGTGAAAAGAAATCACTTGTCTAGGTAAACTTATTTGCGCAAGTCTGCGGATTAATCAAGGGTTTGAATCAAGTATATATTCCATCACTGACTCATTAAGGGTCCATTTTACTGGCAACGAATCATGTGGCGAGCTGGCAAACTGACTAGAGGTTAGGGAAGGTTCCTATATCAGCAGCAGTAGAGTGGGACCCATATAGTGGAAGCCATCATTTCCCGAAGAAAGTTAATATAGCGACTTAATTGTCACACACACATAACAAGCCGTAGGGATCAAATGGATCACTTTCAAAATATGAGAATAACCCATTTCTTAAGAGCCAACAAGGGCACTAGAAGCATACTCTTAAATGGCATATATTAATATCTCTGTAACCAACCCAAGCAGGCATTAAGATAGAATACAGAGCCTTGTATGCATACCTTTCACATTAAACAACATGAATGCAACAACAAATCCCCACAGATGAGAGCTGCAAGAGATAAAACGGAGAGACATTTCAGCTGGCCAATTAATCAACGATGTGGATCAAGAAAAACAGATTGAAGGGTCATATGACAGAAATTAGCGGCTTCAAGGAAATCAATATTTGATAAATGTTTTTAAAATTTATGCTATCATCCGGGATGAATCTGGTTCCATAATATGAACCATCAAAACCTACAGGAAAAAGAAATCATATGGTGCAGAGACCCATCTACCACGCTCATCTAAAATTGGCTTTCAATAGTTTAATTAAGTAGAATTCATAATGCAACAAAGGAGTTTAGCATTGAAGTTAGATCTTGAAATCTACAGATTAAGCACTGTTGTAAACACTTACATTTGATCAGGAATGTTACTTGCCAATTTACAAATTAAAAGATAAGAGTCCTTTTTGCCTGATATTCAGAAACAACAACATTTTTAATAGGCAACAATGCAACGGTGAAATTTCTTATGCATCAGAATATATATATGATGTGATGCAGTGAGCAGAAGGGTAATTCAAAATTATTCCGAGACCATCCAATATATTATGCAGATTTCTAAGTTCCTTCTAGATTCTCCCTGGACACACATTTCCATTTGCACTTTTTCTAACACTTGTAATATTGCACCAGATCATGCCCCTTCTCAGAGTTTATCAGAGTAACAGAGTGCATGAACACATTTAAGGTGACCAGAGAAATATTGCAAAATAAGAAAGTTGATCGAAGGAACTCAGTTGTACTAAACCGGATATAGTTTTAGTAGTCATGATTAGAAAATATATATAGCCAATATACACACATTGATTAAGTGTTCTCCAAAGACAAAATATAGTTCTCGAAATTATTCATTTCCACAAGACAAATGAGTAAATCATTACAAAAGGTGGTCGAGAATGTAGCAAATAAAATAACTAGTTTTGGAATAGGATGCTTACCTCACACCAACAATCTTTTGAAATTCCTCTTCCATAGAGCGAATCATATAGCCATGGAAATCATATTTTAATGTGAGGTTGTGATTCTGCCAAGAATGGGAAAAACAATGCAATATAAGTATGTTGGGTTATCCGATGTCAGTTGTGGAAGGGGCTGGGTGTTGGTCTATAAGTGTGAGGAAAGCTCATCTTTTGAGCTAACATTTGGAGTGAGAAGGTTCAATAGCAGCCAAGAGAAATATCAGATCCCATGGTTACAACATCTCTGCCTTGTTCGGGAGGTTGCTACTTCCCAACCTAAGCCCAATGTGTGGGGGAGATTGTTCGGTTATCCCACATCGGTTGTGGAAGGGGCAGGGTGTTGGTTTATATGTGTGAGGGAAAGTCTCATCCTTCAAGCTATTTTTTGGGATAAGTAGGCTTAAATAAGATGATAATGGCAATAAATTACCAAGGTAAAAATTAAAATTGAGATCAAAATCCCCTATAACTTAGATGCTCCCTATATTTTATCCTTGAAAGAAAAAATTTACTGACTAAAACAAGTAGATCTGTAAAATGGCATTGTTCACTAAAGTTTAAAGACAATAAAGATATTGCATACCGAGATAAAGCCCTTACGGAGTGTGAGATAGTCAGCGCGTACTACTGAACGCCCGAATTGCCGAAAAAAGCAAGTCTGATTAGAAAAACATAGAGCACAAGATTTAATTGAATCCAGGACTTTTAAGGAAATGAATAGACTTCCAAAAGAAATAGCAAAAGCCCAATTACATGTATATGAAACTTGAAGAAATGAAATCAAAATGGCTTAGAGAGAGGAAACACAAGATTAAACTTTGTGACAATCTCAAGAAAATAATTGAACCATGAGTAACTTAGAAAGTATAATTAAGGGACAGGTTTCTAAAACACATCTTAAGAAAAGGAATAACTGTATCTACACTGCATATAAAGGCTTTGTCTTGAGTTGGTTGGTCCGCGGCTCGACGCAGATTGGATGCCTCAATCAGATAAATTTTTAGGCCATTCGTTTACATTTCTGAACCCCCGCTAACCCATGTCCAGTAAAAAGTTGAATGAAGTGGAACAGTGCAAGTTCTCAGTGCAGCTATATAGTTATAAGTAAGTTTACACCTACCAACCAGATGAAAAAGTCATTCTTGAGAAAAGGATTTGCCGTGTGAAACTTGACAAACGTTGATTGCCTTCGCATTGCCGACTGCACAGAGATTTCTGTCACAGAAAAAACAGTCAACTTACTCATGGCCAATGTTCAGTAACTAGTGTATGCAGAATTAGACCAAAATGTTATTTGATTACAATATATAGAAAAGTGGTAAACAACAGTACATATCAATATGTGTTCTAAGTATGAGTTAGGCACAGAGGCAACCACTGAGTAATCTACACAGTTAAGAAAATGTGTTAACACAATTTATTTTGTCTACAACCAACCTACTTTAATTATAGTAAATTAGAACTGTCAAAATAATCTCATCCTTCCAATCTTGTCAAGGTGGCACATTCTTTTCCAGTATTCATCTCTTTCCACATAATCATCTACTATAAAAGCATAAGCTATCAGAGTGTTGTATAGCTAACTTATTTATCATTGTCACACATTCCGACTTAGTGTGATCTCCCCCTGTTCACATTAAGTGGGTTCAACATGTGGACAACTTATTTATAATGGCTAGCAAGGTGGTTTGACAAGAAGATATCCCCATGTGACAATCTGTTGGATACAAAGTGAAAAGTAAACTAAAAATACCATAAACTGGACTTGGATCTGATAGGAGTCGGTTAATAAGAGTGTGCTCCATTACTAAAAATCATCAGACCTTATTATTAATTTAATCTACCCAACACTGTAATAAAATTTACCAGGTAAAGAATCATGACGGTCCATATGAGCCTCATCTTCCCATGCTCTCCAACTGTGAATCTGTTCAAGGTATTACAGTGTCAAAGAATAACATAAAACAACTAAAACACTTGATAACAAATTATTTGTCTTCACTGTCTCTGGCCAAAGTAACCATTTTCATTCTAAAGAAAATAGCACATCTGCAAAAAAGTAACGAACAATTATGAAATAGTTTTCATGTCCTAGAGAACAATCTGGCATGCCATAAATCAAGCTCGATTAATCCACAATGCACAGCATTCCAAGAAATTCCACTCACTTACTAGAAGGCAAATAAGAAGAATTGTAATTGTGGAATAAGCATATTGCCAGATGACAGAAAGAAACAGGAACATCAGAAATGAAATAAGATGTTTCTCTGAAATATCAAAACAAAAATATTTCCAACTCTATAACCCGCAACACAGCACAAGCAAAAATAATGTGATAATATTACTCTGTAAAGAGTTTCGAGGTTTACTCGACAGAAACCAAACAAATTCTAACTAAACAGATATTAGAGTGGGTCAAAACTAGAATGAAAATCTGAAATCGAAGTATTGATGTTCCCCTAACATTGTGCAGTTTCGACAAAGAATAGATAACCATAAAATATATTATATTAATGTAAGCCTCCCAATTGGATTTACAGTGATTACAGCAGGCCTAACCTTCACAATTGCCAGCAACATTGTTAAGCAGCTGTAAGATATATGTGTTACTGCCATGACAAAGATGAACCGGTGCAATTGCTCAAGACCTTGATATGAAACGAAAGGTTCATGACCCTGCACAACAGAACCTATCATATTACTTTAGAGTTTTTTGCAATTGAGCAGACAATCGAAATAAAAAAAGAAGAAAAATACACTAAAATATTAAAAGAAGACCGCGGAAAACTACATTCTATCATAAAACTAAGTTCTACATATTTTGTTTCCTCCATAATACAAGTAGATGAGTCACCGATAATCTCAGTGTTCATATAGGAAAATTACATGCCTCTTTGCAGGTACTTTCATTCAATTCACCCAACACTCTCCTAAATGATAGATGCAGAAAAACACTCAATAGTTTACGCTCTTGAGAAGCATTTTCTTCCAGTTCTTTATCAATCTCAGACCTTGTGCATGGGGCAAAAGGACCACCATAGAACTTTGATGGAACACAAAGATTGGCTATCAAGCCTGAGGTTGCTGTTAGAAGGAGAGAGATAAATCCAAGCAGCATCAACTCTGAAACAAAAGTCCAAAGAACAAGAGCTTTATACATGAGATGAGAATAATGTAACAATGTAACAAAATTAGTTTTCTATAGACACTCACAAACAACCAACAGTTCCAACACATCAAAATGAATTTACTTTTGAAAATATTTCTGAGGTTTCAAGTAAAACTATACGAAGTACCTTCTTTCATTTTCTCCACAGCTTCAAGCAAGGGTTTTCGATTAGTTTTCCGCAACCACTGAAAAACCGAAAAAACAATCACATCAGAAAAATACATGTCCTTTCCAGCTTAATGTCAATATTTTGATGTGTCACCAAGTTGAGCAAAAAACAATAGGTTTGGGGCGATGAGTAAATTGAAAGTACAGTTTTTTCTATTGCTTCACAAATCTGCATCCCTGAAAATGACCGTGATCAACATATATTCAGCAAGCATGTGTAGGAAATTACTTCATGTCACACAAATGCAAGGTTATAACCAAAGATATTTCTATCTTTTCTTTTCAATAGGAATTGCGATGGGAGCTCATACTTAACCTTAGACCTAGACTGGAATTTACATTAGGAACCAAAATCCAGATAAGCAGGATTCATGCAAATGAAAAACGAGGAAAAAAAGGGGCTCAAGATGTACACTACTTACGTTACTCAAGCGGTGAATTGATCGCTCCACAAGCAAAGAGACAGCAACAAACATGGTCAACACAGTGGCAACAGACCATGTTGGTGTCAAAGCCAGAGACCTCATTTCTTTCTCACTTTCTGCCATGGCTCTGGCAATTCCTATTTGCAGACTATAAACTTATGGATTTCAAACTCTTAGACTAATATCAGCAATTCTTTCAACAATCTGAGTACAAGAACCACAATCTACAGAAACAAAAGAGGACCTGGAACTACAGACACAAAACTCCAACTCTCTTTTGCTTTCCAGAACCAACAAGCCCTTAAGTGGCATCCAATTTCTTGTTCCACTTCAGCCTTGATACATTACATGCAAAGAGAAAAAGAAATGATGGATACTCTTCATTTCCAACATCCATGCCCAAACACACCAACAAAATGACAGATACCCAAAAGAGAATTCAAGGAAACCAAAAAACTTTTCTCAAGTCTACCAGAAATAGACATAAAGAGCCTACTCAATGACCGAATTTCAGCTCCTATACACTCCAAAACAGAACAAGCAAAATTTTTTTTTATAAAAAAAAGTCTTTTTTCTGGAAGTGTTAGAGAACTGGATCCAAGCACCACCAGGCACAAGCTTCTCCAAAATGCCACCACCAAAAGATCATTCCTTTTTTTGCAAATAGCAATCAATCGGTAACCACCTCGCAGCTAGCTCTAGGAACAAACCGTTCCCTCAATTCAACTCGGCTATTAATTGCTCAACCACCACTTTTTTTTCTCTCTCTAGAAAAAGGTATCAGCCATTAATTTCTCCCAGATAGCTCCTACTCGGAAAAAGCTCACTATTTTCTTCAAACCCTTTTCCGCGTCTTCTTCACATTCACGAACACACAGCTCAAAGCACCCACTTTAGCCCTCCCACCACCGATCTTGCCTGACCCAGATGGCAGATTCGAAAAAAGTTGGCACTAAACCGCTTTCTAGAGCTGATTCTCAACAAATGAAACCAAACCCAGTACGTATCTCAGCAACTGTACCTATTATGCACTCAAAAAACAGCAACAGAGAGCTCGCAATGACGACAACAATGGCGACTGGTAAAAGGGTTGTAGAGAGTTGTTATGAGAAAGATGACAAATTGCAGATAGAAAGAGCTTCTCACTTCTGAGTCTAGCCTTCACCAGAAGAAGAGATCTCAGAATCTGAATTTGTCTGTGAGTGAGTGAGACTGTTACACATAACAATGCCAATATTGTAAATCCCATGAACATAACATGGGTTGGACCCATCTGAAGAATCTGACCAAGAGAACGAAGATTGCAAGAAACAGAGCAACGCGGCGTCGTTTTAGGCTTTGTGTATAGTTGTGTGATTGAATATTATAGTAGCTGTATTTGTTGGAGGCTAGGTTGGGGTTTCAAAGTTGGAACATGAATTATTTTCTCATTTTTTTCCTAATGAGAAAGTTGTAAATGTTGAATCCAATTTGACAACCTATTATTTCAAAGTCAATTTTAGTTGGAGATTTGGGGTCGTTTAGCAAGCGCTTGAGTCCACTGTTAAGGAGTTGTTTCAATTTAACTTGTGGTATCGAATTTGAGTTCTACGGAATACAGCTGCATTATAATTTGGTAGGAAGAGATTCACTGCTCTTGTGATCCTACCTGTCTCGAATGAAGATTAGTCTGAGTGTGAATGCACTTGCTGCTAGTGTGCTCCTACTCGGCTTAAATAATGATTAGTCTTAATGTAGTAAGTCATAGAGGTGTTGATCGCATATCCATTTTGTAAACCCATTTCTTAAACCTTACAGTTACGACCCAAAAAAATCAATGACTTTTAATCAATTTATAAATAAATACTTCATCCGTTCTAAAATGAGTGTTCTCCTTTCTATTTTGAGAAAAATTAAGGAAAAGTTAGTTAGTGTGGTAAATTTACTATTGTATCCTCATGATCATATTTTATGAGATCCTAACTAAGTTTTTATAAAGATATTATTGACAATTCATGCATAACTAACTTACTAGAATATAAAACAAGACACTCATTTTGGGACGGATGGAGTAAATAATTTTGAGAAAAAGAAACAAAATATTTGTCTCCACAAATAGCAAATAGTCATTTGATTATGATGATTAGGTTATTGGCCATACAGTCCATAATGCAAAACTTACAATAGGTTTGATTTTCATTTCTTAGCCAATTAATAAATCTTAAGAGTGATTAAGCTATATATTAAAAAAAATAATTAGCCAACTCCTGACAAGTTGCAATTTTGTTTGGTACAGAAAATTGTTAGATGCATAATAGCACATGCAATACCTTGTTGACTCCACATGCAAATACTGATCTGACATCACTTATCAAAACTTTGAATAAATAATAATCCCATTTAATTAACTATATATAATCTCTCAATAATTGAACTTCTCTGATGATGCCAGAGAGATTTGTATAGGATATTTCATTATAAGATCTGATTATGTTACATATTAATCTCAACAAAAACTTATATTTGTGTGTGTATATATATATTTATGAATTCTCATTCAAAAAAAATTATTAGTTGAAAAAATTATAATAAATAGGAACTTTACCAACAAGTTTATTCTTTTATGTATATAAAAGTAACCTATGTAATCTATATTGCCAGCATCTCCACTTGATAAGGAGGCTCTCTTATGAGAGCTCTGACATCTCATAAACAAATTGGAAATAAATAAATCATTCAATTTTTTGTTTCTTTATTGCTTGATTTGTACTAGAGAGATAATACAATCTAATTCATTATTTGCTATTCTTCAATATCAGTAAGATTTGATTCTTTGATGGATGGTAAGTACTGAATATATAGGGTTATTTCAATTTATTTATTTTTTAATTCAGGATATCAATTGATTTAGAATGATGTTATTTATACTTGTTCTGTAAAGATGTTCTTTTTCTTTTTTATGAAAGTGTAAAGTGTGTTCTTCATTAAATAAGTATTTTAAAATTTTAGTCACTTAATTTCAGATCCCGAACATATTTCTATGTCAATACTCGAGGCGGAGCCCACATGATAGCAAACACACGTGAAACATTGAACTTCACAATACTAGTGCACGACCTTGGGTTGCCTCCAGGTCGCGACCATGGCTCACACATGTAGTCCTCCTAGTTGCAGCTGAAATTCGGCTCATGATTCACTCTAATTCTATCCAATAACCGGTTTTTATTTGGGGTGTTTTAAGCATGTTGAAATTTTAAATATACACTAATTTTCACTTAATGTATGCTCTATTTTACAAGATATTGCTTAAAAGTAGTAGCACAACCTATGACACTACCGTGCAAAAGCTCATGCATTTTCATTCAAGCTCTCATCGACCCATATGATAACTCTTATTGACCAATATGATAAACGATTTGTGAATTGTGTATTAATTTAATTTTATTATAGAGAACGAGTTGATAGTTAGTGAATAACATCAATATCGTGAACATATTGATCGTATTTAAGGTCTTCTATTGGGACACAAAATACATCTCCATCAGTCGCAGTTAAGGACACTCATCGTCTCAATCAATCATAGGTGAACAATTTCCTTGTAAATACCTAAATAGGTATAATGTTTGATAGAGTTTGTTAGGTCCCCCTAGGTATAAATATCTCTTTGCGTCCATCAAGGAGAGAGTGGCTTAAATCTGAACATATGGTCAATTGACTTCATGATTATCAAGACAATTACCATCTGGCATGGCTCTTGACTAGGATGCAAAATCGAAAATTGGACTACATATAGGGATGACAATTTGACCTGGCTCGACAGAAACCTGATGTTACGCAGCAAAATAATGTTCTGATCGGGATATTATTAGGTTTCTACTTATAAGTTCATAAGCTGTAAAGGAAACAGGAAAACTGAAAGCTAAAATCAGATATTTTAGGGAGATATCAACCGACATGGAGAAAGCAAGCCAACATGTTGAGGTTTTCGTATAGCAAGCACATGCGGTGTGAAGGTACTTTTATGTCCCATTCATGCAAGTTATGCATGCATGGATCTTGCCATCAAAATCCCGACCAAACGATATCTGATAGGATTCTAATATTGACAAAAAAGTATGGTATCAATCTAATATACAAAATCAAGCACCAGTCAACCAAGATGGTGGGGGAAAATGCCAATAACACAACAAAATCTGAAATAATTCATAGAAACTAACCTCTATATTGCAGAAACAGTTTATAAAAAACCAGGCGAATCTATTGTACCCTGATGGTTCCTCCACAGCCGAAACTAAACATAGGAGCTAAACTAAAGAATTCAACTATAGGCAATGCAATAGTATCAGACCTTACTGAATGGCTATTTCTAAACAGGTATATAAATAAACGACAAAATACATCAGATGAGAGATCAAAACTCAACACTGAAATTACAAAACCTGGAAGCTAGTCATTCTCGGGGTTGGCTTCATCATCATCACCAGAGACTGCAATGTCGTCGTCAGATTCTTCATCATCAGAGTCTGAAAGCTTGTTTGATTCCTCGCCGTCAGTTGGGGAAGACTGGTTGGCTTCATCATCATCATCATTGGCTGGAAGCCCGTCCACTGCCTCGTCATCGATAGTGGCTGGCAGCTGACCATCAGTATCTTCACCCTGTAACTCATTTTCGCTAAAGAGATCCCTCTGGACTGGGACATTCTTCAGTTGTTGGGATGTAAGAACATCTGCAATAGCTCTAAAAGCTGCAGAAGCTTGGTTACTGTCTACTGCAACTTCACCAATACCATAATTATTGGTTTCTGGTTCTGCAGAGGAGTCCGCTTCTTGTCGTGGAGGTGCTACAAAGAAGGGTATTTTTCCCCTCTGCCAATCATGAAGGACCATTTTTGCTGCAGTAGTCAAATCAGGTTCACCACCCTATAGGCAAAACAGTGAAATAAATAAAAGAAATGCTTGAAAATAGAAACAGTTTCTTAAATTAGTTGCAAGACTACATGATACTGGTAAACATGAACGTAATACCACCTATAATTTCTTTATTCAATTAACAAATATTGTTTAAAAATATCCGTTTTCTTAGTTAGGTTAGAAATTGGAGCATTCAATTTTAAAGGCAAACCATACAAACATTTAACTTTATTTATGAACAGTTAAAGCATCATTACTAAAATCAAGCATTAGTATACAAAGGTACCTTTAAAAGCTTGCCCGACGATTTGCATAGCTGAAATAGAAAGTCGTCATCATCGACCCTGAAAACAACACAACATAATACAGTTATTCTAAGTTCAGTAGTTCTTTTCGTATCAGAAACAAACATTCTACTTGGTTAACATGGCAGAGAAAACAAAAATACAACAACTAAGCCTACCATTCTTTAATCTTATAAGCTCTTCTCAAGTGCTCCTTCTTCACGCGTCTCAAAACTTCTCCAATATGTTCAGAAGCATCACTCAAGTTTGTGACACGTACCTGAAAGAAAATCATTATTCTTCAAGATAATTATTATGTAATAAAACATTAGATTTGCATAATAACTCCAACAATAAGAAAAGCAAACACAAAGCAATAATATAATATATACAGAAAATACAATGACAAAGAAGGGTTATAACCAACAATCTCTCAATATATATAGGCAAAGGACTCGATCACAAACTTAATGATGCACACTAAAAAATGAAAGTTATTGTACTAAGCCAACCATTAACTACACAACTAATATCTGAAAAATGAAACATACCACGCCCTTTAGCACAACATCTGTCTCGGTGTCTTTATTTTGGTAAACAACTCCTGGGCAGTCAATCAAAAATATTTTCTTTGTGAGAGTTATATACTGCCATACTTTAGTCTCCCCTGGAATAGGAGCAACCTTGCAAACCTGTCATAGAAAAACAGAACATTTTGTCAACTAAGATTAAACCGTCTTTTATCGCCCTCTGAATAAAATGGATTCAGATTTCAAATGATGCTCAACAGTGTTTTCAAAACCTCGAAGTGCACTTGAGGCCCAAAGGTCCTTTGGGGCTTATGCGCGAAGCGCACTTTGAAGCGCGGGCTTCATGAAGTGAAGCACACGTTAAAAAAATAAAATAGAAAAATATATTAATTTAACATATATCTTTAAATACTAATATTAGGGTAATAAAAGCAAATTAAAATAACATCATAATTCATAATCTATAAACGTCTTAAATCTATTGACAAAAAAAAAAAAAGTTCAAGTTCAAGTTAAAAACTAAAAGCGTAAATCATAAAATAGTTCTTATAGAAAGTAGAAATGCATATAAAGTTTAATCAAAATAATCATCATCATTAAGAGATGCTTTATGTAGTTGTATTCTGCAGTTGCTTTCTTGCTGTCGATGCTATTTTGATCCTTTTTTTTTTTGCGTGTGTAGAGTTGGTTTTATGGTTTTTGAACGTTAAGGCTGGAAGTTGAAGGGTTTTAAAGTACTTCTTTTAGGTTTTAATTACTAAAATCAGGTTTAAAATAAGGAATATGAGTGTTTTAAAAAAAGCCCTAAAAGCGCGGGCTTCAAGGGGCTTCATTGAAGGGGCTGGGCTTCTCCTGAAGAGAATTGAGAACCCCAAAATGGGGCTTTGGGCTTCAGCGCGAAGCACGGACTTTTCAAAGCACTGATGCTCAGCTATGAGCATCAAGTGCATGTGATGAAGCATTCAGAAAACAGTCATAATTCTCAACTATATTAGGTATGCAAATATCTGATATGCAAAAAAGGTTATTACCATCACATGCAAGAAATATTTGAACAAAAATAGGTTTACTTGTAATACATTTACACTAAAATGGGCTCAAGTTCTGCAGCATTTCATGATCTACAAGTGCTAAAGCGGAAACCTTGAAGCACTGAATCAATATTAATATATTATTACATGCTCTTAATCCCTTCTTAACTTCAAAGTGCAGGTTGATTGTTGATATAGTGTGCAAAAGGTAAAACACAATTTGCTCTCCATCACTAGTAAATTTATCACAATAGTAACAAAATAGAATATTAAATATTACAAATGAGAAGACGATAAAAACATACATTCTTTGTACGCAGCGTGTTGATCACTGATGACTTCCCAACATTAGGATACCCAACAAATCCCACAGATATTGCTTGTTTGTCACTTTTTAAGCGGGAAAATTGTCTCAACACTGACAAAAGTGAACCCTGTACCAAACATATCAGGCAAAAATTACAATGATGCGCGAACAGAAAAAGAAAAACTAAATAAGAATTAAAGTGCTTTACATGATAGCTACACTGACATTTAAACAGCCTACAATCATAGGTTTGGAAACAAAAACCTATGATCTAAAAGATGGTTTGCCATCATAACTTAGTTATCTTTAATCATTTTTCCTTCAAGCGTATCTCCAATAAAGAAGCGACCAAAGTACCCAATCCATTAAGTTTAGGTATTATATCTTTCTTTTCTTTTTTCAAATGTGACTGCACATAAAAAAATCATTTTTTCCGCAGTTACAATATGAAATCAAGGGCAGTCAAAACTACATCTTTTAAATACAAGGCAAGAGTACATTAAAGAGAGAACCCAAATAGCACAATAAACGTTCAGTAACTATGTACAGCATGCCAGAGTTGCTAGCTCAAGTGCTGGACCTTTAAAGGTACGAAAATAACTGTACTTTCATTGTTATTTATCTCATATATTGTGTTCCTTGGAATCTGAATTCAACAAGTTCTCAAAAATCACCTTGCCAAAGGACTTGTTGATGCTTGCATGGAATGCTAGAGTAGGATATTCCTTGGATAATACTCTAAGCCACCCTTTTGTTGCCCAGGCCGGAATCAAATCGCACTGTGAAAGAGCGGTGTTAAAAACTCAGATTATGTACTAAACAATCATATATAAATAAGTTCCAACATGAAACATATGGCAAACCTTGTTCAATAAGAGAATCATGTGTTTATGCTTGCAGTGCTCTTTGATATGCTTCTCTAAATGATAACACCTTGTACCTTGTGGGTCCCTAGCATCCAAAACCTGCAATATAGAATTGAACGTTTGAGTAAATCATACTTTTCCCCATACATCTAAAATGGTCAAGGAATGAATCTGGATCTTTTGGATTCCTGCTTAACTAAAATACATTATGAGCCAATGGAATAGACAAACAACAAATTATTTTGACACTATTCTATTCTGAATGTCAAGTAATATGCAAAAAAATGTACAAATATATTAAACATATATCTAAAGCAAACTGACCTGAACAACAACATCTGAAGAGTCAATAACTTTGTAGAGCTCGCCCCATATACGTTTACTTTGACCTTTATCAAACATATTGTGTCGAACAAGGTCTCTGAATCCATCTCCTTCATTTGCATCTGCAGATGAACCAGTGTGCTTCTCTTCAAAGGCATCTGTGCAGTTCAAAAACAAATTATTAGGTCAGTAACTATTTTAACTCAAGCTAAGGCTAATGATTTTCACAAGCTGATAAGCTTCTTATTTATTTCAAATTTTCCATTTGCATTCAGACAAGACAAAACACATAACTTGTAGTCTTAATTTCCACAGCTCCATGTGCAAAATAATACATATGAGTCATATAAGCTATGCAAATAACAGAGGATTTATGTTATGATTCATATTCTAACAAACAGTCACTAATCCCAACTTGAGACAAAAGTCAACATACCTTGAGAGCCATCAGCTTTCTTGACTAGCGACTCATAATCTGCAGCCAGAAGCTTTGGACGTTTCCTCTTATTCTTAGGTCCAAATGTATCCGAAAAGGGCTGTGTATCAAGAAGATGAACCCTGGATTGCTTCACAAGACAATAAGCAAAAAAAGTTAGCAATGGATAACACATAACTGCACAAGAGTTGCATAGACAAGCTCAGTGACTTGTATGCTTTCAAATGGTGCAAATTGTACTCTAAATTACAGAAAAGAGTTACCTTTTGGTTATCATTTAAAAGAGACATTGGCAATGTTCTGGCCTTCATTATGACATTGTAGTTGCTTGATAACCGGGTTGCCATCTCTTCGCGGAATATCTCAATCTCCTTTTGCTGTATAACACGGGTGTTATCTGTAAATTCAACCAACAAAAGATCAACAACAAGCTCAATTGACTAATTTTCTCTCTATATATACATAACAGCTCATTTTGTCTCTAAAGAGTTCTATATCAAACCATTAATAGATCTTTAAGATGAGCTGGTTTCTTAACATTCTACTGATAAATTAAGTATCAATCAACAAAATAAAAATAAGTATATATAAACAAGCTTACTAAACCAGCGGCGGTCAGGCTGGATTCGAGTATTCGGCAAGTCCTGTGACTGAAGGTCGTATTTCATGATCTTCCCGGCTTTGTCCCGCTTCGGCCGCGTGTTATACATCTTGAGCCGCCGCACGGTGGCGGCGGTACGCGAATCATTCTTCCCATCCTTCCTGTTCGCATCCAGAGAGTGCTTCGGCTTCCCAGAAACGTTCACATTCCTTTCTTTCTTCACCATCTTCGCCTAAACCCTACAAAATCTGCAACTTCAGGTAACGAATTAGAAACCAATTCAGCGTCTGTTTGGAAGCTGAGAGAGCAATAAAATGGTTCCTTGCGGAGCCCTAGAGGCATGCAATGGAGTGAACTGAGCGTGAATTGTAGAGGGAAGTACAGTACCTGCGGCTAGGTGATGGCGTTTGTCGAAACACAAGGGTTTCGAAGAGGAAGACGGCAATGGAGGATGAGAAAGTATATACACAATTATATTGGGCCTACATGAGCCCAACCCAAATATATGGGCTGGTCTGTTGGGCTTGTTTCAGACAAAATCTGTTTTGTTTAAAAGTTACGTGGAGGATCTCCATTGGTCACTTCAGTAGACACCTGTGGAGCTTGATACAGACGATCACACCCTCTCTGTCTCTCTTAATCTTCCATTTCCGCACCAGCAGACACTGAGACACAGCTTGTGCTTCTCAAATCTGAAGCAGATCCATCCAGGAACCCAAATCTGTGCTCGTCTCCGACCAATCAGGCTATGGAGCGCGTCATCAAGGCTGCCAGAGCTTCTGGTTCTCTCAACCTGTCAAATCGATCTCTCAGGCAAGTCTTTACTGTTTGGCGTTTGCATATATCCCAACATTTGAATTTCTAATTGTTAGTGGCTGTATTTGGATTCCGAGAGAATAATGGAAACAAGAAGTAGGAGTGAAGCGATTTCGAAATTAACTGTAATGCAACATTGCAACTCTTAAATTGGCATATTGGTACTAGTGATTGGAACATTTGATTGCCAAATTAGCTAGAGACTAGAGCAGATCCATTTTTAGTGATCAATCTACAATTGAGCTTTTTGGCTGATTCAAGGCTCTTGTTACTTGCCAGCTTATGATAGGATATTTGATTGTATGATCTTGGTAGCTGGTGGTGAGTGGTGACAGAGATTAGTCTTTTTGGCAATTACTTGTTACATTGTCTACAGAGTTCATATTTAGAGTAATGAAAATTTTCCAAATGGAGAACATTGTATGTTAGATTAAAGAAGTCATGGATATTAATAAACAAAGCACTTCTTGTTCTTTGGTGGCATTCTAATTCCTCACATCTAATGCTATGTATTGTATGTATATCTATCCAGGAAGGTGCCAAATGAGGTCTATCAGATAATGGATACAGTTGGGGAAGGTGATAAATGGTGGGAGGTAAATTTTACTGTTGAACTTCCTCTGTCAAATACAAAATAGTCTTCATTATTCTGCATTTTAAGCTGAGATGTATCAATATATGATGTGGATGAATGGATTTATTTATTCATTGCAGGCTGTGGAGCTACAAAAGCTGATTTTGGCTCATAATAATATCGAATCATTAAAAGAAGACCTGAGAAATTTACCTTTACTCACGGTGCTGAATGTTAGCCACAATAATCTTACCCACCTTCCAGCTGCTATAGGAGAGTGAGTTGTCTGCACTTCTTTAACTGTTCTCTGATCTTTTGGATATTATCCTTGTTGCAAGGGCATGCACATGTGCATATGTGTAATATTTGATCTGGCAGGCTTCACATGCTAAAATCGTTAGACGTTTCCTTTAATTCATTGCTGGAAATACCTGAAGAGATCGGATCGGCTACTGCTCTTATCAAGTAGGCTTCCTTTCTTTATTATTGCTGTTTTATATAATTCGCAGTGGAAACTGTGCTCAAACTATTATCATCCAGAGATTCCATTACCTCAATTCTTGTTAGCCAATCTGTTATCCTCCTTCAACTTAGATGTTGTTATTGCCATGTCTGCATGCTTTTCCTCTGATTTTATAAATTCATTGCTACTCATAAACTCATTCAAATTGTTGTGGTTGTTGGAACCAATTGGGCAAGAAAGGAAGCTTAGATTGGAATGTAAATCTAATGAAGAATGTATTTGAAATCATTATTTCCTGAACAATATCACTGCTATTCTGTGGAAGGAAGACTACCATAGCACTCATTCTTAATTTACAAAAATATTAATTTAATCCCATCTGCTATTTTCGGATCACATATTTCATATTTGTACAATTTCAGTAGTAAGTTCTGATGGGAGGATCACAGGTTATTATGTGTTGCAGATGCTACTTACATATTTTTAGATATTCATTTGCAACCATACTGTGGCAGATGCTACTTAATGTTTAGTATATCTATTACTTCATATCCACCAGACTTTTTTTTATTCCAATGAGTTTGTTTCTTAACCTTTGGTGTTTGATTATGTGGTTGTTCACTTGTTCCAGGTTTGATTGTTCGAGCAATCAGCTAAAGGAGCTCCCAAGCTCACTTGGAAGATGTGTAGATTTATCAGATTTCAAGGTACTTGCTAAGTATGGATTCCCCTGAATATGTGAATTCCGCAACATGGTAGTCACTATACTTTGTGATGACGTATGGCTTGTGAAACTTCTTTCCCCAGGCATCAAACAATTTTATTACCAGCTTGCCAGAAGATCTATCTAACTGTCGAAAAATGTCAAAACTGGATGTGGAGGTACGAGCATATTCATTTTTTTCAGCATATAGTAACTATTCAGCTTTATATCTAATCTACCAGAACAAAAAAATTAGATTGCTGTTTCTATGGTTTCAAATCATTAATGTATTTTCTAACTGTTTCAGGGAAACAAGCTAACAATGCTCTCTGGGAATATGATTGCACAATGGACTGTTCTTACCGAATTTAATGCATGTAAGTAGCTGTTTGTTATAATTTTGACTTGGTTATAGGATACTACTAATATATATGCACTATTTTTTTTCATCTACTAAATATTTGACATTCTATTCACAATTGTAATCTTTGTAGCCAAAAATTTCCTCAGCAGTTTGCCAGAGAACATGGGAAGTCTTTCACGGCTTATACGTCTTGACCTTCATCAGAACAGTGAGTGAATTGAACAGAAGGAATTATCTTCCAAAATATTCACAATCCTTTCATTAATTCATTCAATTTGTCCTAAGAAAATTTTCTCGGTTGCAGGGATTTCATCAATCCCACCATCTATTTCGGGTTGCTCTTCCCTTGTGGAGTTATACATGGGGTCATATTCTCTTACACTACTGCAAAACATCTCCATATTTTCTTAGGATTGTTTACAAGACCAGGATTTTGTTTAAGTTAAACTTTTGGCTTCTGATATTCATCAAGCACGTGTGGTTTCCAATTTCAGGAATAATGCACTGTCTAGTTTACCATCGGAGATAGGAGCACTTCCTCTGTTAGCAACGCTAGATCTTCGTTCAAACCAGGTTACTAGAAGTTCATTTTATGTAACTTAATAATTAATGCCATGCTTCCCCAAAATACTATTGCATGAAAAGTAAAGAACTAGATTCCATGATTGAGTATTACTTATCGGCTCTTTGATTATCCAACTTATTTTCAAATAGAATATAGTGAAATCTTCTAAGAGAATAACCAATGTGACGCTTTATCTTGTCGTTAGACTAGGATTGTTAAAAATTGATTAGTAGTATAAGTTATATTATATTTTGAATTAAGATATACAATTTAGAATTCATTAAAATTAGATCTTGTTCTTATACATAAGATCTAAATTGTATATCTATAATATTTAGAGCCTATGCACCAACACTTTAAAGTCTCCCCCTTATATATCTTTATCATCAAAATTTGAAACATCTGTTCCAAATTCAATCCAATTAACTCCAAAAAAGGAGAAAAGAACCAACCTGAAGAAATTTCATAGCAGGAGTAAGAAACAATATTGTTAAGCTCTTTACTTTTGGCAAGCTCTGAATAGTATCTATTCCTAGTAATTCATGCAGGGCAGTTAATAGTTAGTATTATGATGCTGTGCTTTAAATAAGAACAGCCATATCTGAAACTAAATTTTGGTGTGAATATTGTTGATTGATTTCCTTATTCGATGTACTACTGAATTGACTATAATGTACTATTCTGTAAGAAAAATCATGCTGTGAGGAAAGGAAATTTCCGGCTATGAAGGTTAGGATAATGGAAGAGCTTAGTTTCCTAATTCCGAATAGATGGGATATGCTTTATTTTGATGGGATAAGATAATAGAAATATTGGCATTTTAGAAAGTATGAGTTGGTCTTATTTGGATGCAAAAGTAAGTAGCTGATGTTGGAATTAAAATCATGTGGTGTCAGCCCATATTTTTATATTATTATAAGTCTATGAAATCGCATTTAATAGTATGTATAGAGAAACTTATAGCAATTGAAATTTGGTATTTTCTGTGTAGCTATCATTAATGTATGTTATTGAGCAAAAATAAATAAATAATTCATACATAACCATGTTCATTATTTAATCTTCTGATTGTAACATGTTTGTCTGCTCATAATGGATGCAAGCAGTTGAAGGAGTATCCAGTTGAGGCATGCAAATTGCGTCTTTCTGTGCTGGACCTGTCAAATAATTCATTGGGTGGATTGCCTGCTGAGATTGGTAAGGTTTGTTAATAAGTTAATTGTAAAATAGATCCTGGTTGTAATTCCTCAATTATCCATTCCCATTGCGTTCTAAAAACATTGTCAACCTGTTTCAAGTACTTTTTTTAGTAATATGAAGGGATCAAAACTAGTAATTATCATATATTGTGCTGATGATTAGATTCAAGTACACATGATCACTAATGAAATAGCTGTTTACATTTTGTTGTTTCAAATCTAGAACTTTCCTATTCTTCTGTTCTTATAACTGAATATTTAATAATTGTAGAATGATACTTGTTAGAAACAATTTATGCTTGCAAACTGAGGTGTAACAATAATAATTATATGTATGCATGATTACATTGTGTTCTCTCATCTACAAACGTGATGAGGTTTTCCTCAACTTATTTGTAAAAGTCAGTTTATGGTAAATTGAAATATCTCATTGACTAGAGCTGCATGCCTGCATACTGCATTGCTACTTCAATGAATCTAGACATAATCCAACTTAACAAAGCTATAAAATTCTTCAATGCATTGTTTATTATCTTACCAAACTTAATTTCAAGATTAAATGTTCATTGTTTAGGCAAGATGACAACTCTGCGAAAGCTGTTGTTAACTGGTAACCCTTTGCGAACTCTTCGAAGGTGAGGATTTGTGTTGATCATTATTTTGAGATAAATGCTTGTATCAGGTGAGAGTTTACTAAAATGATGACTTTTATTTCCCTCAGCACATTGGTTTCTGGACCTACTCCCGCTTTATTGAAGTATCTTCGAAGTAGACTTTCTGAGAGTGAAGGTATGGTGGCTCTTCAATCATCATGGTTATTCTTATGAGTTATGATGCGTTGATGCTTGAACAGAGCTTTTTTATAAGTCTACTTTTCGCCAGTCTCCTTTTGTCTATGTTATAGCTTGTCTTAGTGTCAGATTTTCAATTATGAATCTCAATGCCAAGTTTCTCTTATGATTTTATTGTTCTTATCAACTTTATTTGTTTCAAATATTATAATTTAGCTTCTCCTGCAGATAATGACGCTAATACTCCAAAAAAAGAGGAAGTAGTTGCAATGGCTGCTCGGTTGTCTATCACTACAAAGGTAAGGCTCATTGTCCACTTGTCTTTGTCTGGAAAAGTTTGACAATATCTATGGGTAAAGTTTATGTTGTCTTGTTGGAATATGTTGACTTCCCATGATAAATAATGAGATTTGATCATGTAGTAAATCATGCAATTTGATCAAGCAAAATATGAGATTGAGGAGTTATTCTTGTAATTTGTTTCTTACCGTGTATATCTCCTGTACATTGTAATATGGTTGTATTGTACTAAACTATGAATCACCGACACTCTCCTCCAGCAGCGTGTCGGTGTCGGACTCTTGAATCGGACACGACACTCTTCCAATTCTCTTCCGACACTCAGTGACCTATCTTTTTCAAATAACGATAATTCTTTATCAAAATTTGCCCAAGTTATTTTGTTCATGTATTGTAATCACTTATTTAGGTTGAACTTATGTTAATTTTAGTTTAATATACTATCTAGTTAGTTTTTAATACAATTGAAACCTATAAATACAGATAATTTGCTATATAAAAAATATTTATTTAACTAAAAATTTAACGTATCGTGTCGTAATTTTTTGAAAATGGTGAATCGGGTGTCCGAATCGCGTCACGAATCGTGTTGCGTGTCGGTATTGGTGCAACATAGTTACTAAATATATGAAGTTAGTGAATGCAAATCTATCCCTTTGGGCATTTGGGGTGTGTATGTAGGCTTTATGACCAAACCACATCATTTTTTTTTCTGTTCACTCTTTTTCACTTTGTTAAATCTTTCTCTGTATACAATTGAACAAGTCCTCATGTACAACTGTATTTTTCTGGTTGGATTTACCTCAAGATTACTTCTTCACAAGCTTTTATTAACCAAACAGTCACTAAAACATAAATTTATAAATCTGAGGTCGAGTATGTTTCCTTTTTTATTTTTTGTTATGGAAAAGAATTCTATTGAAGTAAACACTAAGAGAAGTCTTACTATTATTTATGTGCATTTGCACATAGAGGCTAATATCATTATATCATGCTGCTCATAATATTTCAAATATGAGCGTTAGATGGTGGGTTTGTTGTCTTGCATGAGACCCATACTATACCATATGTTTATGTACACTTGTACATATCCGAGAGGACCCACTTCTTTTATATCTATCACATGAGACTGAGGGCTCGCTATTTAATTTTTACTGGTTCCTTCTTTTGGATGCTTTTAGGAATTTTCTCTACAAGGGCTGGGTATGAGTGTGGTTCCATCAGAAGTATGGGAATCAGGTGAAGCAGTAAAAGTTGATCTTTCTAGGAATTCCATCCAAGAGCTTCCAGTTGAACTTTCCTCTTGCAGTACTCTCCAGGTAGACATATTTGAGCAATTTTCATCTCTTTCCATCATTAGAGTAATAAAGTCTAATGGTAATTTAAAATGCCATAAGCCATATATAACAATGTTTTATTTGCGTAACTGGTACTAATTTGTCCTAGAAAGTCATATAGGATGGCAACCTTTATCTCGTCACATCTAGAGTTTTTCCCTAGGCAGGAGTTCCAATGGAAGAAGTTTATGCTCTATATGCAGTAAAAGATAAATCTAAAGTTAGGATTGGAAGGAATATTTGTTTCTGTTTCTGACAACAGATATATTATACTAGTCTGGAATAATTTTCGAGATTATAACTTGCAGTTGGTTTGATGTTATAAAAATATAGAATAACATCCAAATTTAAGGCAATTTGACCCTTGATAATCCATCAGCGAATTTTTGTATGGAATTTTCAACATCCAAATGGACTTCTGGTTCTTATATGATTCTGCACATAAGTTGTGTTTGTTATCGGCCAGTCTTATCATGTCATCATAATATCATGAGTGATTTATTTGCGTGGCTACAAGATTGAACCTGTGGGTTTCTAGTACAAGTCATCTGATTCATTATTATTCTATTTTTCATGGTTAATAGTCAGATTGGTTTTAAACAGTCGAAAGGTACTGCCTCGTTATCATTCTCCTCACATTGCTTTAGTAAAGGCATTAGATGCAGTCAGAGTCATTTAAAAGACATGAGTTTTACAATTTTTTCGTAAGTTGAATCAACTCATCCATATCTTTAAATTTAACTATAGTTCTATAACAATGCTGTAGTTGGAAACGGAATTATTATTGGAGTATTGGTTAAATGGTTTAACTTTTGACTATTAATTGGAAAAAAGGATGTAGGCTTGTAGGAAACCAAATGTTAGGTGGGCTTCGTTTGATAGTTTGAAACCGCATTAATGTTTTTACATTCAAATTTGCAGACATTGATTTTATCAAGGAACAAGATTAAGGATTGGCCAAGTGAAATTTTAAAGTCACTTCCTAAACTCTTGTGCTTGAAGTTGGACTATAATCCACTTAGTCAGGTATGAAAGATCCGAATAAGTTGATTGAGAAATAAAGTTAAATTTTCATTTTCTATTTGCTGCCTGTTGCAATGGTTATAACTGATCTTGATTTAAACCTTTGTACATATATCATGATTGTTAGGCTTTAAATACTACTGCTTTTTGTGATATCATTATCAATATAAATGTCATTCTTTGCATTGGAAGGCTAAATCTATGGCAACTAAAGTTTCATGATACAACTATCATGGGATCTTCGAGACATAAATCTTGTAGCAATGTTTTCCAGCCCCTCATTATCAGCATGATCTTAACTCCCTACTACTTACTTGAAATGTAGATTCCGCCAGACGGCTTTCAGGCTGTTTCAATGCTCCAGATTCTGGATCTTAGTGGAAATGTGGGTTCGTTATCAAAGAATCCGCCATTTACTCATATGCCACGGTTGCAGGAGCTTTACCTGAGGTCTGCAGCTAGAAATTGCAACGTGTGTGTGTGTGTGTGCCTGCACTCATGCATGTGGTATATGATTTCCAATTATGCTTATACTTCAGTTTGGAGATTTCTTCAATGTCTGTGCTAGACTAACATTTATTTTTGTGCTGCTTAATGCAGCTAGATGAAGTATTATTTGTGTGTATGCATATGAATAATGGATATTTTTCAATATCAATCTTATAACTTATTTTTATTGCATCTATTTGATCAAACAGACGAATGCATCTCAGTGAAGTCCCATCCGATATATTGAGCTTGAATCAGCTACGAATCCTTGACTTAAGCCAAAATTCCCTTCAACTGATTCCAGAGGTAAAATATTTCATTGTTTGTATGAAGTATTGTATATATGGAAGTGCCACAGGGCAGCTGAAATATTCTTGGGGTTAACATTATCTGGTTGAATATGGTGGGTTGAGTTATAAAGTGGCTGGTTTCACACCATTTTATCCTTGATAGGTGGAAATGAATGTCGTCCTTTTCCTTGGATAGGTCGAAAGAGCATGAACATAAATTTGATGGCTCATATCCTCTGAGGTGTATGCCACTGAATATATGGTTCCATGTCAAGTGTACAGATTCCATGCACGTAAAGTTGTCACCTCTAGTCAAGTACTATGCTTCTTCCTTTCTTTTGGGAAGAAGGGGATGGGATATTACTGTCATATCAACTATGCCTATAAATAGGATGTAGACTATGTTTATATTCGTGTATATCAGTCACAGATACAATTACAATCCTTTCTTTTTCATTTTTGGTTTACTTTTTTTTTTGTTTTTGTTTGTGCAAGTGCGTCTATGTCTCTTTATTAACTGCCATTTGGAAGTCTAGACTGATTTAGTAATATTGTCATGTAGGGATTTGAGAATCAAACTTCTCTTATTGAGTTGGACCTGTCCAACAATAACATTTCAGCACTTCCCTCAAAGCTGGTGAGTACACGAAGTCCTATAGCTATTGTAATTTATAGGAATCTATAAATGGGGCCATTTGATAACAATTTTGCTGCCCTAACTCTGTGTAATACTTGAAGGTTTCCAATAGGCATCTGTTTGATAAGCCAATGCATCATGAAATTTCTGTTTCTTTTGGCATTGTTTGCGATAGTTCGCATGTTATGATTGTTAGGACTTGATTACATTATATCTAAGCTAAAATGCAATTTTGCCAGGGTTTGCTTGAGCCTACACTACAAGCCCTTAGACTTGACGGAAATCCATTGAGAAGGTACGTTACATCCTTTACCTTCTTTCCGGAAATTATGCATCTATGGGAAAGCTCAATAAGCATTACATATTTACATTAAGGACGTGTTTTGATTGGCATTGATAACTTTCCGAATGGAGAAATGCATTGATGAAATGTTGTTTAGCTTAGTTCATGACTAATAGCATACATCTAGGCTAGTCTTTTGCACCAGACTTAATCTAATGAACTCGATTCAGGTCAGATTGTGAAGAGGCCTAAGCCTCACTGAGGTTCACTAGAACTCTAATGACATGATATTTTATGTCATTTGTCTGTTCTTGGGTTAAAGCAAAATGTTGTCGGGGATCATATTTATAACTCGTAAACTATTAAGCCGTTCATTATATGTGGTCTATACAAAACTAACGAGTGACCTTTCAATGAACTGAGAAAAGCTGGCCTAATCTGTTGGCTTTTTTTAACAGCATCCGGAGAGCAATTTTAGATAGAGGAACCAAGGCTGTTCTGATGTATTTGAAAGACAGAATTCCCGAGAATTAGTTGTTCATGTCTCCTGCGCGTAATATTGATTTTCTCATTTATATGGTGTGTATTGTGTATTGAAAACTTGATTTGTTATAATACATTATTGTATTTGTATAACCATTGTATGCGTGATTTGAGTCGTGTAACGTTTTGAAGTGAAATTTATGATTTGTTGTAATTTATGGATTTGGATTGTATACATTTATCAAAATTTGTGATACTTTTTTTATCTCCCCTATTTTGTCAAACTTTTATATATTTTTTCGGTTTCAAAATCAGTGTCGAATTTCATGACTGAAATACAAATAGTGTTCCTATGATAAACCAACTAGTATTTGTTAAGTTTGTTACAACACATGTGCATTGACGATATGAAAGCGGAAATATACAAGCTAACTAACTACTCCCTCCGTCCCAAAATAAATGTCATGTTTCTCTTACATTTTTGTTTCAAAATGAGTGTCGTGTTTTCTTTTTTAGTAAGTTAGTTATACATGAATTGTCAATAATATTCTAATAAAAAGTTAGTTAAGATCTCTTAACATGATCATGAGTATATAATAGTAAATATATATACTACTCATTCCGTCCAAAAATGAGTGTCTTGTTTGTCTAAATTTTTTGTCCTAAAATGAGTGTCTTGTTTTTATTTTTAT
>JAYMTA010000284.1:0-32358 GCA_036897625.1 Pelargonium cotyledonis | reverse complement strand
GATTCCGACGTTGCCGATGCGGATGACGAAGATTCCGACAGTTTCTCCGATTTCGACGATTCGGCGGCCGATCAGGATGCGTACAAGGAGCCCGTGGTTCATGACCCGGACGTTGTGGTCTTGAAGGAGGGGAATTTTAGCGATTTTGTGGAGAATAACCGGTTCGTGATGGTGGAGTTCTATGCGCCGTGGTGCGGTCATTGCCAGTCGCTTGCGCCGGAGTATGCGGCGGCTGCGACGGCCCTGAAGGGGGAGAATGTGGTCTTGGCGAAGGTGGACGCGACGGAGGAGAATGATTTGGCTCAGGAGTATGATGTTCAGGGGTTTCCGACTGTGCTTTTCTTTGTTGACGGCGATCACAAGCCTTATAATGGCCAAAGGACTAAGTAAGTCTCTGATTTTGCTCGGTCTCTGCCTCTTGATTTATGAAATGATTGTGCATAATGTAATCTGTGAGCATTATTTGGTAGCTGAGGAAATTTTGATTAACTGGAAGAAAATAGAACTGTGATATCTGAATGCTGGATGTTTGTAGTATAAACAAAAATTGTTTATCTTCTGTGTCATATTTACACAAGTAACGTTTTGTTCTTCAAATTGAAGAAACTGCCTTACTATTTGCTCCGACAATCCTAATGTGAAACTGAATTTCATGGTTAAATTTGTGAATTTGTTACTATTGCTAGTGGAGGCTTAGATGTAAACATTCAGTTGAAAGTGTAATAGGTGTTTGTAGAGGCACATTTTATATACTTCAAAGATTATATATGATTAAATGAATGCTGATATCTTCTGTGCTTACCACTCAGAGATGGTATAGTGACCTGGATTAAGAAAAAGATCGGACCTGGCATATCCAACTTAACAACATTGGACGAGGCTGAACGCGTATTGACCAGCGAAAGTAATCTTGTTTTGGGATACTTGAGTTCTCTAGTGGTACGTTTAGATTGATTTTCTTGCTTCTTTCAGTCTGGTTTATACACCATTGCATAGCCTTTCATATGGTTTCAATACTCAGTTCAGCTCAATCTACCCTGTCCTTGTGATAATATAGGGTAATGAGAGTGATGAGCTTGTCGCGGCATCTAGACTTGAAGATGATGTCAGTTTCTACCAAACTGCAAATACCGATGTGGCAAAGCTCTTCCACATTGACCCTGAAGTCAAACGCCCTGCTTTGGTATTGATAAAGAGGGAGGCTGAGAAATTGAGCCATTTTGGTAAGGTTTTTTCTTAGTCATTCCTAGTAGTATTTCTAGTTAAATTTGTTCGGGAGTGTTGCATCATTTGAGACTTTTCATTTCTGCAGATGGTCAGTTTGTTAAATCGGAAATATCTGAATTTATATCTGCCAACAAGCTTCCTTTGGTTACCACTTTTACTAGGGAAAATGCCCCTCTGATTTTTGATAGCCCAATTAAGAAACAGGTAACCTGGAGCTATGCATATTGTAGTCATATTTACACTGTAGAAAAGAATATAAATGAAGATTTCTAATGTTTCAAGTTAAGGTTATTGACATTTCTGATTTTTTTATTTATTTATTGCAGCTGTTGTTGTTTGCCATTTCAAATGATACAGAGATGGTTCTACCCATTTTTGAAGAAGCAGCAAAATCATTCAAGGGAAAGGTTGTCCCTATACCTTCAATGAACTAATATCAGCTTTTAGCTTTTTATCAATATAAGTTGCAGGATTGTTCTTAGTTCTTACCGTTGCAGAAGTTCCTTTTCTTCCAATAATAAGGCTCGATAGTTTTGTTGCTCAAGAAATAAAAAGAAAAAAGAAAAGTCTTTAAGGTCACTAATTTATAATTTTGCACCATTCTTTGCAGATTATCTTTGTACGTGTTGAAATGGACAATGAAGAAGTTGGACGTCCTGTTGCTGAGTATTTTGGTCTCACCGGAGATGCTGCGAAAGTATGTTTTGTCCTTGTTTATTTTTGCATTATATTTAGATTCTTCTTGCTATTTTGCACAAGTGATTATAACATTTTATTTTCTTTCTCCTCTCAGGTTCTTGCATTCACCGGAAATGATGATGCCAGGAAATTTATACTTGATGGGGAAGTGACCTCGGATAACATTAAGGTTGAAACTCTCTTGCTTTCTCTCTGGATAACTAAGAGAGTGTTTTGGATTTATATTATTTCTCTTTTATCTATGGTTTTAGCTATACTTTCTGAATCTTCATCCTCATCTTCTTCACCTCAGGCTTTTGGGGAGAACTTTCTGGAAAACAAGCTCAAACCTTTCCTCAAGTCTGACCCAGTACCTGAAACTGTAAGTTGTCTTAGTTTTTTTCTGTGGCTAATTGATTTTTTATATTGGCTATACAATCTAATTTTGATCTTGATCGGTACAGAATGATGGAGATGTGAAAATAGTGGTTGGAAACAATTTTGATGATATTGTTTTAGATGAGTCAAAGGATGTTCTTCTTGAGGTATCATCACAGTCAAGAATTAAACATATATCTATAACACATATCAGCGTATTAATATTTATGTTCTGATTACCAGATCTATGCTCCTTGGTGTGGTCATTGTCAATCATTGGAGCCTACTTACAACAAGCTTGCCAAACATCTAAGCAGCATCAAGTCTCTTGTAATAGCTAAGATGGATGGAACCGCAAATGAGCACCCAAGGGCCAAGGTATTTTCCTGAATTTATCTGCAACTCAGTATTTTGAAATTATTAAAGAACCTTGTTTTTTCAACTTGGCAGAAGGTTATATAATTGTACGGTCAGGATTAGTTACTAATTCAATCAAATTGACAATAGGAGTTGTATTTCTTGTCCAAAATGAATCATGATTTATAAAACACATGTCGAAAGATTCACTGTTTGATTATCTGTAGCCTTCTGACTTGAACATATAGTTTTCATGTAAATCAGTATGTATCTTGTGCAATGCCAAGTTTTGTCCTGGTTGGCACAACTGTTTCATTGATAGCTGATTTGTTCTTTTTTCAGGCTGATGGTTTCCCCACTCTCCTCTTTTACCCAGCAGGAAAGAAGAGTTCTGATCCAGTAAGTGGCTCTCAAAGATACGTTTTTTTTTTTGTTTGTTTCATGTTGGTTTTTGTATATGGTTCCTGAACCCTTATTAGAGTAAATCTGATCTTTTTTTTCTTCTTTTTTTTGTGGGTGGTAGGTTGCTGTAGATGCTGATCGCACAGTGGTGGCAATGTACAAATTCCTCCGCAAACATGCATCAGTTCCTTTCAAGCTTGAGAAACCTGCATCAACCGCAGAGGGCGGTGCCGTGGTTAGCCAAGAGAGCAGCACCGAAGATGTGAAGGACGAATTGTGAGGATTAAGCGGTACGCTAAGTTATGTGTTTTTATCTATCGTCATCAACTAGGTAGAAACAGAATAGTTGTCCAATAGATGAGAATAGCAAGTAGACGAGATACCGAATAACTATATAAGTATGAAAAGATAGTTTTCCATCTTTTCACTTCCACCAACCATTAAATGAGAGAAAGGTTGGGAAAAAATGGGAGAGAATGTTGTATTAGAATGATAGATTATTTAAATTTCAAGTTCTGAAGCAGAGTACTTTGAAAGGAACAAAAGAAACAAATTTATTCAATCATATCCGAGCAAGGATGTCGTTTGATAAATTAATGATTTGAAATGAGAATTCTGTTTAAATCGGGTTATTTCGTTTTCAATGTTTTCAGCTTTTGATCCCCAATCTTTTTATCAGTTTTTGGTCGACTTCCACTAGAGGTGGAAATTTGTAATGGTTCCAGATCTTATTTAAATTTGATAAAGACCTACAATATTTTGGATTTCGAAACAGTGGATTTGTCCCTTATGACCCGACCCGCATTTTGATCCAGGAATTGATCCGATGTCGACTTTAAGTCGGATCGGGTACGAATCACTAACAAAGAAAGTGATTTACTGGTCTAAACGCTTGGATTTTATGTGAGTCTCGAGTTTGAGTCTATATAGTCATGTTAGATTTATACATATTTGTATAGTGGACATGTGATTGCATGTGCTTGAGCTTAGGTGGTGCTGAGTCCACCAAGTCAATTCACTTTGCTTTGCTTTAAAACATTAGTAGGATCTGTACTCTACATTTAAAGCCATTGTTTAGCGTCAATTGATGATAAAGCGAGTGAGTCACAATCCCAATTTGACCATTCCCTCGCAACGGAAACAAATCAATTTTAAAGCTATTGATGTATAAAGTTGACTTTATGTGTTCATACAAAATTGCCGTATGTGGAGAGGGTGACAAACCACAACCAACAAGAACCCATAATTTCTACGAGTAAATAGTTTAATAAATTGGGAAGACAAACAATCATTCTCATTGATGGCTCTAGATTGCATCTAGAGGTTAATACATCGCTACATGCTGCCGAATAGAATGAACAGAAAAGGCGTCCATCTATTTTTTAAGGATAAAGATAGTGGTATTCATTTCGCCGGCCATTCCTTTTTGTCGTACATGTACCAGTTCAAGATCACAGCACATTTACGAGATTTTTTCCGTGTCAGAATAATTATCCTTATTTAAGAAAAAAGTAAGAAAATATCAGTGTTGTATATAAATATGTAATTTAACTAATGATATATACATTGACGAGGGTATCATTATACCTAATAATGGAGGTCGGTGTGAGTTTTTCTTAATGGTTCCTTATGCTAAGAAATGGTACGCTTAGCTATGAAGGTGACCATAGGAGGCAAGAGTCCGCCCGTAATCTCGAATATTTAACTACTATTTTAAAATAAGTGTGATTTTTTTTTTTTTGAATTTTTATCTCGAAATGAGTTACATATTTTTCATTTATATTCCTCACAGAATATCAAATTCCCAATCCCAATCTGTTGGCTGGCTTTTGCGTCAATCCAGATCAGCGACCGCTGCGATCTGGTAGTTCGCTCCGCATTGAACTCTATACGCCATCCACTTGTTCACACTCGATTCGTCAATCCTTCCCTCACATGACTATCAAGATCTCCATATATATATATATCTCTTCTCAAGTCTTGCTCTTTTCAAAACTGCCTTTTACTTCCAATTTTCCAGATCTCTCTCACTCTTCAACTTCGCATTCTCGTCTTCGATTCGGTTCCACACTCTTCCATGGCGAGAATTTGCTTCTGTGCTATAATCTTAGCAATTTTCTTCGTAGATTTCGCAATTTCGGTAGATCCTCCCACCGTTGCTCCCAGTCGGGCGCCGGAAATCGCCGCCGACGGTCCCTCGGGTCCTGCTTCTGATACTGGAGCCCCTGCTTCGTCTCCTTCTGATTCACCGTTCTCTTCTCCTCCGTCGCCTTCCGCGCCTTCTCCAGATCTAGGAGCGTCTCCTGGTTCGTCTCCGGCGCCGTCACCGGATACAGCGCCTTCTTCGGTTCCTGTTCCGGCTCCTTCGGAGAGTGATATTAGCCCAAACAATGTGAAAGCGGAAGAAGATGCATACTCCAAATCTGGAGGAATGAGCAGCGGCAAGAAGGCTGGGATCGCGTTCGCAGTGTTTGCGGCGGCTGGTTTGGTTGTAGGAGCAAGTTGCGTGGTGAAGAAGCGGAGAGAAAACGAGCGGCGAGCGCAGTACGGGTACGCAATGAGGAGAGAGATTCTGTAAACAGAGATCGCATACGATTCGATGATCTAGAGCCTAGAGGTGCTCTATCTTCCTTTTGCTGTCATATTACTAGATAATTTATTAATTATGCTCTCGTATATTGAGATCTGGAGATGATTAGATTTGTTTGATTCATATAATTCTTTGTTGATTTTTAGCCTATATAATTCTTTTTCGTAAATCGTCAGTCGGTGATTCATCACTACCTATATACTATTCTTTTCTCTCACATTGATGATTGTATCTGTTTGGTTGCCGAGAAACTGATGATTTTTTCACAGATTAACATATTGTTGCCAGTTTACCAGTTCTAGTTAATGCTTATTTGGATATATAAGCCGATGAAGATTTCAATTTTTGTCAGTCAGTGGTATTTTACTACCTTGGAGATTGATTTATCAATGTTTATAGTATCTGTTTGGTTGCCGAGAATCTCACGTCTATCTGTATTGTATCTGATATTGGTTGCCGAGAAATTGATGAGTGATGATTGTTCCTGACATATTGTTGGGCGTTTTGACCAGTAGTAGCTGTTGGATATTAGACAGAATCATTTAAAGCCAATGAGTGAAATTATGTTTCCTGGTACTGAAGTTACTATACTCATCATTTCAACTGTATCTTCTTTTCTGGTCAATGTTTTTTGAATTTTGCTTCCTTGAATCTACATTTCCGCTAGAAATAGAAGGCCAACAGGCCCACCATCGATGCCTAAGTCCAATTTGCTCACATTTGAAACTTCTTTTATAGATATATTTGCAGTTTGTATCTCATGACATGACAGCCCATTACATATATTAGACTTGTGATTTTAGGCTGAGTTAAGAATAAATTTCCTTGGCCCTGTAAAGACAAAAAAACTTTGTTCAATTATTGGGTCTGAAAATCTAGATCCATAACAGAGGACCTGAAAGTAGCTCGGTCAAGAATTTATATTGGGCTTTCTGCAATTGAATTTTTGGGCTAGGCCCAATGTATTTGTATGGGCCTGTTAGTCATATGTTACTGGACCAAGTAGTAGCCTAGTGGCCCAGTTTTAACCCTTATTTATTGACACTGGGCCTCTCAAGTAATTTGCATTGGACTTTGGACCCGTTTCATAAGCCCTATTTGATCTTCCTGGGCCTTAGTTGCCCAAATAGTTTAAATGGGCTGAAGTATTTTCTTGAGCCCACTATAGAGAAGTATTCTGATTGGAAAACTACTAGCTGCTTATTGTTTAATTACTACTTATTTGGCTCAGAGATGTGGTGACACCTCATTAAAAGAACAGATCCCGCTCTTGTATAAATCTTTTAAATGTGATGTCACACAAAATGCATGTGCCCAAAACGCAACATTCAATGACAAAAACTATATTGATTTCACTAAACTGAAAAATCCACTTACAGATGAGAAATAAATAAGCAGTTCATTTTATTCCCTAACATACATATGTGCTTGCTCGCAAAGAATAAAACTTTGTACGAAAACTATTGGCTGTTCTAACTTTTAAGGCATAAAGTTATTTCAGCATTGGCAACAACTCTCACACTAAAACATATTAAGAAAGAAACGTCAATTGTGGTTACTATTATTATTTTGCCCCCAAATAGAAGAGTGCATGGATCTTACTCCTCTGCTGGAGGGTCCACCCAGCGGCCATGGTCTTTAATTAGCTGGATCAAGGCGTCAGTTGCTCCCTCCATTGCAATTCCTCGCTTCACCACCGTCTGAATTCACAATTCATTTGAACAAAAATTAGATGACACTAGGGTAGAGTTTCAACTTTTTGTTTTTGTTTTTGTTTTTTTGGTGAATGAAATCGGGGATGAGATTATCGTTTTAAAACTATTAGCTTTGCTAATAAGAGTTCGAGTTTTCTAACTCGAACGCTATATATGTTAACTAAATTGAAATTTGTCTAACAACATCTACACGAACGAGATTAAAAGACTAGACTCACAAAAGATTGGGCAGTATTAAAATTTATGGCAAAGAGGAAAGGCCCTCGATAAGGGCGGCATAATGCACGAGATTCCTATCATCGTGGGGTTTGGGGAAGGATACTTCTAAATCTAGCCATTCAGGCTGCGGGCCAAAAAATTCATACGTTCTTATTTTGCCATATTTTATGGATAAGTGGCGAGGCACGTTTGGACCAACGAAAAGTAGGGCCCTAAAAATAAGTGTGTTTTTTGGCCCGACCGGTTTGCAAAAATGTTACTTCCCTTGCTTGAATCCGTGACTTCAAAACCACAAGACTCGTTCTCAATCTAGGTGAAAAAGTAAGGCAAGCTGAAAGAGTAAATCAAAGCCATAAGCAGGTTGTACCTTCCCGACGTAGAGGTCAATCTTTCCCGGGGAACCGCCAACATAGCCAAAATCTGCATCAGCCATCTCCCCGGGTCCATTTACGATGCAACCCATAATTGCAATCTAACACAGAAATAGAGAGCAACAATTACACCATCAATCTTGATTGCTCAATAATAATAAAATGTCACCAATCAGCATCATCTAAACAGAGTAGAAAGAGTTTGGTAATTACTGAAACACCAGGTAAGTGTGACGTCTTCTCTCGTATTTCTGCACTTATTTCTTGCAGGTCAAACAAAGTTCTGCCACAGGATGGGCATGATACGTACTCCTGCAACCACAATTAGGCATAGACATAATCAACTCGAAACCATCTTTTGGTACACATATTGAAGTCCATTTCTATCACAAAGAAAACTTCATACCGTCTTTGTATTCCGCATTCTACAACCCTGAAGCAAATTGAAAGATGTGTTCCTGAGAAACTCGAAATCTTGCTCGGGGGCTTCTAAAAGTACACCACCTCCGAGTCCATCAACCAGAAGCGCTCCGGCATTTGAACCGGCTCCAATGACTAAGTCATCCCTGCAGGCAAGAGAATATAGTCAGTTACATATATATAAAATGACTTACACATGGCATTTTGGTGAGTGCTGTTGATTTTGTAACTACCTGTGAACCCCGCTTGGAAAGTGTATATGATGAATTACGGGGAAGTTCAGTGCATTGTTTCCAAGGTATTCAAATAACCTGCAACTCGTAATTCAAAACTATGAGGAAATCTATCACATAACCAAATAAATAATATAGAAAGAACTCAAAATACAAGATTAAGAACCTAAAAGGAAGAGTTTTTTTTTCTTCCTTTTTGAAATGTCACTTTTTTCAGTGTGGAAGCAAACCGTCGGCTGGACGATAGCACCAAAAACTAGTTCTGGAATTTAACCGTCGCTCAAAAATGGCGACTGGTAATGATAAAGCCAACACAAAAGAACCAGCACAGTTTATTACCTCCTCGCTGCATGCACTCTGCCGATTTTTTCTTCAGTGGAGGGTAGATCATGAAGCAGCACAGTAGCATCAATACCTTTTAGGATATCAAGCTCTTCATAGGGCTCATCACCACTTACGGACACTACCAAGCGTGTTCCTGAGAAATGAAATTTTACTTCATATGAGAAATAAAGTTTATCACAGCCATTACCGCATACTAACACTACCAAAAGACAATGTGTATAATTAAGAACTTATGACAAGAACATACAAACAACCACCTTCTGGCAAAAGCTTGTGAGCGCCAGATGATAATTCTTTAAGATTTACTAGAACCATTGCATTGGGCAGGGGCTTTGTTAGCTGCTCTGACAGAGGAGTTATAATTCCCATACTGACTTCAATCAGCCTTTTAAGAGCCAGCCGCTAGTCATGATACATAAATAGAAAATGAAAACAGTTAGAAACAAAAATCAAGTCGCTCCCATTTTCTAAAAAAAATCTAACACGGGAAGAGAGAGAAGATGAGGTATTCATTTCAAGAGAAGAGAAAAGAAGTAGGGATCTTACAGCATTATCATCATCAACAGGCGGAAGCTTTCTGAGTAAGATTGAATCCACTGTTGCTAAATCCTAAACGAGCGAGACTACGTCAATAAGTTTATAATTGGATCCCCTAGAATGTAACTGCACTTGAATAGTTTGGGATCTAAATGTTAAAACAAAGAATATACCTTAAAAGGCATGCCGATAACAAGCTTCGCTGCTAGCGACCTGTACAGAAGTTCTGGGTTCTGGGAGAAAATAAAAGATTAGCACAAGTCTTTTGATACATACCCTTCATCAACAACAAAAAAAAGGGTAGAAACCAAATGATACCTTCAACTGATCCAGTGAAACTGACATAAGGACAGAGCCATCACGGTGAAGGACACCTCTATAATCCACTTCCTCACCCTATGTATTAGTGAGGTATTAAGTCAGCACATGAGAAGTAAGTTAGAAAGTAAGAAGCAAACTCGTGAAACCCAACCTCCTTTTGAATTGGCAACTGCCCAGTTCTCCGTTGAAAATCAAAATACCGTCTGTGCTTTTCCTCAAATGGGGCCTGATGGAAATAATGGCATCAAGAACGACTTAATAACATTATTAAACTGAGAGTGCCTATGCATGCCAACTGTTAGTGGATATTGAAAATCATACCACTCCTTGCTGAAGCTCAGCTGCTCTTGTACCAAGGTTGGCCAGCCTTCTGCAGGGGTCTATCTCTTCCTCTGGTGGCTCTGTAAGAGAAACCCTAATTGTATCACCCAAACCATCCTGCATATCCAACAAAGTTGCTCTATTTCATTACCACCATGATATATGACTTCAAGCACGTTATGTTTCATACAGCACAAGAGTAAACAAAGTACACTAAACCAACTTATTCTATAGAAAATACTCTGCACTCTGCAGTTTGGAATAGACCTGCTTGCCACAATCACTGACAACTAATGGAGATTTTCATGCTTACAAATTACTAACATATAAACGGGATTAGTGCAATACAACCTAGCAGAATTGGAATATGTTGCTTATTAAAATAGGTACCTGAAGAAGGGTTCCAATGCCAATTGCAGACTTCATTCGGCCATCCTCGCCTTCTCCAGCTTCTGTAACTCCCAAATGTAATGGATAGTCCCATCCTTGAACATACATTTCGGCTAAAAGCAGACGGTATGCCTGGACCATGACAACTGGATTGCTTGCTTTCATTGAGAAAACAAAATTATGGAAGTCCAACTTCTGGCATATCCTTGCAAACTCAAATGCAGATTCAACCTATTTGAAAAAAACAAAAAAAATGACTTTGCTGAATTTTGAGGGGGAAAATTAAAGAAAGAGCTACAAAAATTCAAGTTATTTGAATACTAAGTACTCACCATTCCCCTTGGAGAGTCACCATAGTAGCTCATTATGCGATCTGAAAGGCTTCCGTGGTTTGTCCCAATACGCATAGCCCTTCCATACTTCTTACATTTCTCAACCAATGGAGTAAAAACCTGGTGTAGGTAAAAAAGGATCTTTTAGGTTTAATTTTTCCCTTTACAAAAGAGTAAAATTTAAAATTTGAGATGTTTGAGTTCTATTATTTTCTCTTTAGATCAAATGTTTTAAATTTTTAAACTGACTGAACACATGATTTATATGCAAGCTCTATTTTTGGACAAAGCCAAACTTTTAGCAAATAAGGAGAGAAACAAAAAAGATGAGATTACGTCTGTCAAACTTACGCTCAGATTTCAGTTTTGCTCTGATAAATATTTTTGTCTTCTTGAGTTTATATGCAATTTCATAGCATAAAAAAGATCCTATGTGCAGTAGGTCGTTGATTTTTTAATCAAAGTCGTAAGGTAGAATTTTTAGATTGAGACAGATAAGTCCATGTTTCATTTTCCTACAATGCATGTATTATGTCGCTTTTGCTACTACTAAGAAAGGATTTAATGCAAAGAAGAAGAAAAAAAGGATTCCATTAAGCTTTTAAAAGTAGTGCATGATTAACTTCTGATAATTTTGAATGAGTTAGTTATTAGTGATTTGACCTGCTCAATATGCTCTAGTTCTTTCTGGTAGTCATCTTCTGTATACTCTAGTGTCTCAAACTGAGCACGCCTATCAGCTGCAATAAACCACCTTGTTGGACCCAAATTATTCTTATCAAATATACATTTAAAAAAGACAGCCATGTACCAAAATTTCCAGGGTTGACACGTATTTTGTCAAAGCATTCAGCAACTCGCAATGCAACAGAAGGAGCAAAATGGATATCTGCGACCAGGGGGATATTGTAACTGCACAAATAGAAAATTAGCCAGATGCTCGATTCACATATAAGATAAACTTGATGAAACCCATACATACTTTTTCTGCACAAGCGAATTTTTTATCTCAAAACAAGCATCTGCTTCCTTCTTCCCTTGGACTGTTATTCGAACAAGATCTGCTCCCTTGTCTGCTATTCTCATTACCTACCAACATAACAGCAATTAATCAGATGAAGCTGTCCTGAAAAGATGTGATAATATATGCTAGCACAATAAAAAAGAAAATGATGGCTCTTCAATCACACACTTATTTGAATCTTATATTTTTACACATTTCTTGATATTTCAGTAACAGATCTCATCAATAAGCATGATCTGCCGATCAGAAAATTTTCAACAGAGAAACATTTGTGTTTTAAATTCATATCCAAATCAACTGTTCCTAGAGTAATACCCCATTTTTCTCATTCAATGGTATCCACATGGATGCATGTAAATTTGAGCAAAATAATCTCATACTTTCGCTATATTGGAAGAGTAAAATGTTTGATTTGTAATGTACAAAGAGCCAAACAAGAAGAGAACTTTAGAAACCTGTTCAACTGTGCCAGCAACATCCTTGGTGTCACTTGTAGTCATTGTCTGAATTCTAATCGGATGCTCACTACCAATTGCCACATTTCCAACCATCACAGTCCTAGTCTTCCTCCTCACCGTTTGGTGTAAAGACTCACAATACTTTTGTCTAGGAACTGTATCCAAATGATTACTCATCAGATATGAAGAAACTCTCCAAATATGTTGCAAAAAAAAAGTCAAATTAAACTGGAAAAGATTCTACATCGGTGCGCTACACATCACAAGTAATTAACCATGTTAAGAAATCAGATAATTATGAATCATACCTAAAAGAGGACTTCCTTCGGACGCAGGCCGGAGCTCAGCAGTATCTGGACCAGTGTTTGAATTCCTGATCACGCACACTCTTGTTCTACGAGACTTGACTCTTTTCAAATCAGAAACTCTCACAAAATCAATACTCTTCACAAACCCTAAGCCAGAGTCACTGCTCTTCAAAGCCATAAATGAAGCGGGAACAGTTCCTGTCGCCATTTCCACAGCTTCCTGTCTCCAACCAATATTGATGAGCCAAAAATCCGAACAAATCAGCAAAAACGACAGTTCAATCATAAGTTCCCCAAATACAAAACAAAAAAATTCCATCAAGCACTCCAATCGGTTGAAGTTGAATTCCACTCTTTCCCGGCGACCAAAAATTTGAAAATCATAATCGCAGAATTCCAAAATTTTCTCGGAAACTAAACAATAAATTCTCCTCCAAACTCACCACACTATGAACAGTAAATTCATCAATTAAAACATACAAAAAATCGCCGCTCCAATCATCACTCTCTAACTCAAGTAAAACTGCTAATTCGAAACAGATTCAAGTGTTTCTCAGAAACAAAATGCTGAAAAACCCATAAAATCAACCGACAACAAGCACAGAGCTAGAGGAAGCAAGCTGCGATTTACAGTTACCTTTTCTTGAAGAATCGAAGGTGGAGCTCTGAAGAAGATGGCGAGAGAAATGTCGATTGGAATTTGACAAAGAGAGAGAAGAAGGATCTAGAGACGAGAAGTGAGGAGTGAGGAGTGAGGAGCTTCAGAGAGAGAGGCTCTGTATATGGATTTTGATTTTAGAGCAAATATAGAGAAACTGTTCGGTATTTGGTAGTAGCTAATTACATGACAAAAATGTGTTTTCAGCATCTCTTTTATCTCTACCCGGATACATCTCATCGCCGTTCCACGACCAAATTCATAAAATTTAATGACATTTATTTTGTACCCTGAAGTTTTGTTATTTCTTTTTATGACCCAAACTTGAAGGGCTTGAGTGCAAAAATAATAATAATAATAAGAGTCGACAAATACAAATATGACAAAAAAAATTCCCTTTGAACAGAATTACAAAAAAATGGGAAAATGTATTGGGAATCTTTTGGTCGCCATTCCATAATATTCTTCCCGCCGAATTGTCCCCATTCTCTTAATAATAGACCATCCGATCGGTAAAAGCCCCGTGTCCAATGATAGGTGTACCTGGACCCACCTAAATTACATTGGCTCGTGCTTGACTCGTGGTTTTCACTTCTTTTTCTTACAAATAAAGTAATAATTCAATTTATTCAACAAAAAATAGAGTAATAAATCAATTAAATGTATCTATACAGTCTCTAAAAAAAATGTATCTATACATTAGTGTGTGTATTGTATTATGAAAAGTTGACTTATAATACAAAGCTACGAACCAATAAGTTAGAGTGGTCTTTCCCGCTTATGCGTGTGGAATAGGGTTTTCAAATGTTGAGGCTGGTGGCTTGCGGCGGCGGAAGTCGGTGTTCACGGGAGTTTGTAAGCGGAGGAAGCAATACAGCGAGTAGCAGGGGGTTGGGTTGAGAGTGGGGCAGCACAACATAGATCCAATTGGAGTGGTGCTGCGAATCGGTCGTGGTCGAGAGAAATGGCGAGAGATCTGGAGATGGAGATGCAGATGATGGACATAGCGGGTGAGGAGGACAGAGGGATGGTGGTGGATATGGCGGCGGAGGCTGAGGGTGCAGGAGGGGCTCGAAAAATGCCGTATTGTCGACAGGTTCCTAACGCCGACAATGGAGGAAGACGATACTACTATCGTGGATGAGAAGCGCCGTAGGACTTCGAAGCTAGGGGAAAAGACATATCAGGAGGCTTTGGACTTGGACCTAGTGGAAAAGGTCCATCCAGGTGCCTAATCGGTGATGGGTAAGGGCCGACCCGAGGTTGCCAGACGTTAAGGCGGGTAGGGTACGATTTTTAATACTAGCAACTTCAAGTCTCGTATTAGGACTTGAATGATTGTCTAGTATTGGGTTACGTTATGTCCAGTTTCGTGTGGATTTAGGATCAGCGATTTAGGGGATCGACTAGAATCAGATTTCTAGATCTCCGTCTGGTTCTCGAGGTTATTAGTAGTTTGCTTGTAACTTCATTTGATTTCTAGTAATAATATTCGTATTATTTTTCTAAAAAAAAAAAAAGTTGACTTACAATACAATTTATGTGGCAGAGATATTAAATATAGGTGATGCCCACTTACCCAACTTTAGTGCTTATTGTATTAATATAATTAAATTGATATAAAGTGAGTTTGGCAGGGAAAAGAAATTAATATATGTTAAAATACTTTTACATTCAATTAAGAAAAAAAAAACATAAATGAAAATAACACTATAATTTATTACAAAAATGGTATTTAATATTGGAACCTATAAGTAAAGAAAATGATATGTCTCAAGAAATTGTTTATTTTATACAATGAAACAAGACTAAAACTATTAACAATGCATCAAGTACTGAGAGTAAGTACATTAACCCAAGCTTCCCCATGAAAATCAAACTCCAATTTTCTCTTTTGAACTCTTCTGTAAAACTCAAAAGATATATTATAATTAGTCAAAATACAAAATACAAAATAAAATAAAAAATAAAAAATGCAGGCATAGTAGTAATTTTTCCCATGCCTGACCAAAATTGCTTCTTGTCTGTAACATATCAGATAGTCCACAAAAATTATAGAGTTGCATACAGATTGCAAACCAACATTTTACGCGGCAGCTGTTTCCTCCAGTAGAGAATGCCTCTCAAGAATCGCAACAGTTTCGTCTTTTGCACTGCAAACACAATGCATCAAGATTAGCCAAAGTTACCAACAGTGACATAAAAAACGATTGCAATCAAGTGCTATGTTTCTTTCATTAATTGATCCTAAAACTTTTAACGTTTTTTAACAGAATGTGACACTTCTGATGAAAAGCTTGTACATGGTTAAGGGCTTACCTTCCGGGTCTAAGAATCTTGTACTTTCCATGCTTGGTGAGGTCAACAACAGTTGACCCTGCACGCCCTGCCGGAAGCACGCCACCATCATAAACATATGCACAGTGTTCCCAGAGGTTCTCAAAATCTTTGATGCAGACGCTACTTGGCTGTCCGCTAAGGTTTGCACTCGTAAGGGATAGGGCACTACCTGAACCACGAGCAATAACCCTAATAAAGTTACAGTCCGGCACCCGGACTCCTATACTATCTAATCCTGGGTTCAAGGATTTTTCAAGAAGACTAGACTCCCCTGCAAAATTAACAAAGTTCAACCTCACATTATAAACCAGAAGCGCATTAAATGTAAAGCAAGATCATGAACTTTTAGCATATACTCTATCTTCAAGATTAAGTCTCAAGTACATTCACAGGTAATAAAGTATGTTACCTCGCTGTAGTACAACAGTGACTGGACCAGGAAGGAGGGAGCTGAGCAAGCCATGAGGCAAATGGTCTGCCACAGCAAAACGCTTAATGTCGGATACATCCCCAACGCAAATCGCAAGAGGACTCGTGTGTTTGCGTCCCTTAATCTCATAAATTCTATTCACCGCTTCCAGAGAACTGCATTCACAGCACTAATAAACTTGAATCGTGTACTAACAAAGAACACACGTGCCGAACTGACGCATACTACAAAACTGTGACACGGTAAACTTTTCTAAGAGAACAACAGGTTTGAGAATTTCTAGTCTTCTCCATCATCTATCACGGTCATAAGAAATTACAAAAAATCCTATCTTTAAAGTCTTTGACAAAGCAGCAAATAATTTAGTTGAACTCCAAACTGATGCTTGTGAAGTTTTCTGTTCTCATGAAATAATGGAAAACAGAGAACTGAGAAACCTATCTCACAAAATCTTATGAACAGGAAGAGTTCAAGTTCAAGTTACGGGAAGCACGCAATATTGTTTACCCACAACTTGTAGGAATCTCTTACATTAAACCAAACCTCAATCAAAGACCGCAATTCTTTCCCAAACATATAATAAGAGTATTTTTGTCATTCAACGCATTCTTGCTCAATACTCCCAAAAGCATATTCACCACTAAAACTCTTAATGCCCATGACATATAAAATCCGAGTTACCATATTCACCACTAAAACTCTTCATATACTACTCCCTCTGTCCCAAAAAGAGTGCCTTGCATTCTCTTTAGGAAAACATCAAGAAGTGAGTTAGTGTTGAAGATTTCCGCATGTACCCCTACGTGCATTTGTTGTAACAAATTCAAAGGATCTGAACTAATTTAACATAGACTTATTATTAGTAACTCATGTATAGCTAACGTCCTAAAAAGGAGAGATACAATCATTTTGAGACAAAAACTTCGGAGAAACAAGATCACACAAAGATGGAAAAGGCTAAACTAAATACAAAAGCTTGTAGCATAAACAAATAGCTATGACACCGAAAACAAGCAAACAATTTGACCAAACTGTATTTGAAGTATCAACAGATTTAATACCCTACTCTTTCTCTACTCAATCCTAGCAAATACAACACAGTTTCAGGTCACATATCCAAAACAGCTCGGTGCACGAGACTCCCACAACTCTGGAGGTCTGGAAATGGCCATCTATATAAACAACACACAATCAAAACACAGTAAAATCAATGAGACGTAGCTGGAAATTGGGACAATTAAGCAAGCCAATCCATTTTCCGGTTCGATAACAATTTACATCAAAACGAAAATTTACATCAAAACGAAAATTTCCATACCAAGCATCACAAGCAAATCCGTAGAGCGTGTCCGTGGGAACAGCAATGACCTTGCCAGTTTTGAGAGCTTCAATTGCCTCCTGTGCATGAGCTTCCGTCGCTGAGCGAACCGCTCCCAACTTGGCGGCCTCCATGCCGGAATCATCAGAGTTCTCTAGACTCAGAGCCATCTTCTTCGCAAACCCTACTCCCAATCGCCTGTTCTGGTTCAGCGAAGGCACGAACTTGAGCTTGGCGCGCGAACCTAGAGGCCAAAAAGGGGACGACCCAGTTGGTTTTGTGAAGTTGTGAAACAGAAAACAGAGTCGGAACAAGAAAATGGACCTCTGAGAGGAAGGCGAGAGCTCAGAAGTGGCAAATTCTCTGCAATTCTTGTCGAAAGGTTCATCTCCTTCAGCACAGTCAGAGAGACCTAATTCTACTGCGTCCGATTGGTCGCTAGTCGTGACCGTTGGTCAAACTGATGCCCTAGCACTAGCTTGTCTGTTTGCTACGAGAAACGACATGTCGTCTTGTACGTATGACTGGCAATGGCATTAGCAATGTCGTTTGCTTTGAACTTGGAGGGAAAAAGAAGGAAAATGGATCGAGTCAATCTAAATGGATCTTGAATTCGGATTGAGGATTTTATGGGTCGAGTCAATCTAAATGGATCTCGAATAAGCGAAACTACCTTCTCTTATTGAATGTCTAGGGTGGATTGTATTGAAAAATCCGCATCACTTTGTACAACAATTTTAGTATGAAAACTTGACCCGACCCACACATAAGTTGATTGGATTAGGATAAGCATTTTCAGCCGAACCTAAATATAAATTAAAAAAAAAAACGAACCCAAATCCAAAATGCCAACACTACATAAAACAAACTTGTATTCAAGCCATTCCGCTGGATAGATTTTAAACTCAATACTATACAAGTTTGATATTACAACAATGAGCAAAGACTTCCAGTCAAATAGTTATCAGTCGAGACTCAGCCAAAACACAAAGGAGATAAGAGTCGGGCGCTTCTTGTTGACTTGGCTAAGTCTCAGCTCACAACTCTTTCACTAAGATTCTTTTTTCGCTATAACAAATAATCAGTTTTCTGGTTGTAACAGACAATATGGACTCACTGATGCACAAAACTCTATTACCAAACCCAAGCCTGTACACACAACATAACATCATTTCAACACCTGCCAGAAGTTCCTAGGTTGTCCACTTCAGCTTGCTGTTGTTGGTTTTGAGGACCCATCGAAGGCAAATTTGCAGTTTCCGGGAATCGCTCGGGTTGTCTAGCCACTTGGGAACGATCAGCCCGAGCTTGCCATCGTCTTCTCCATCTCAAGAACTCTACAATGATAGAGCTGCCACTCATTGAGACACCACATCCGGCAAATGTTGCCAGGAGAATTGAGAGAACGGCTTGGACACGTACCTGCACACCACACAATAGAAACAAAATCAAATCAATTTTGCATTACTCGGATAAAATGATTCGTTGCTGCCGTCTAAGAGACTAAAACTAGCAGCAAACACGCTTTTGCAAACCAATTCAGATAAGTCATTATCGTGACCAAAACGTCTTAATCCAAATGCTACCTCAAATTTCAGTGCTTATATCTAGAATTGGGATCATATTCATGGCACTACAACAAAAATAATTGACAGAGAATAGAAGGTACAATTTCCCGAAAATAATAGGTTTGCTACTGAATTCATAGAAAAATATATAACAAGCTTACCAATGAATAAAAAATATGTGCAAAGATAACGATCAGAGCAAATTGAGCTGCTGCATAAACCCATACAAATCTTCTCCTAACTGTACGCATATTTCCAAGAGATTTCAGTCAGAAAGCAGAGTACATCAAATAATTTCTCGGCACAAACCTTTTGACAGTCCATCAAAATTCCATAGTTCAAATTCATTTCCAACCTACATTGGCCGTGACAAATCTTCCCTTAGCCAATCTCAATGATGTAACGTAAGTGATCAAATGGTGGTTTCGGTAATATATTTATGAGGTTAAACTATCAAAATGGTCCATGAACTATCGGGACCCTACCAATTTGGTCAACGAACTAATTTTATGCCAAATTGGTCCCCCAACTATTGAAAAAATGACCAAAATGGGAAGTTAATGTCGGGGACCGTTTTGGTCAGTTTCCAATAGTTAGGGCACTACATTAGCATAAAATTAGTTCATGGACCAAACTGGTTAAGTCCTTACAGGACATGGACCATTTTGGTAGTTTTTCATATTTACTAAAATATACTATTTCTAAAGAAACTAAGAGCTTACCCATGGTCGACGAGGTCATGGATAATAGTAGCCCTAGTACACAAGAAAACGGAAGAGATATAGCAATTGCAGTGGCACCCATTTCTGCAACCTGCAATTCAACGGGAATGTTACCAAGATTTAGATCATATAGTAATAAGTTCAGTAATTTTGGAAAAAAGAAACTGCTGATCTCACCAGAAGCTGCTCAAGAAAACAGAAGTACGCAAGCACGCTTACAATGACGAGCACAGGTACTTCGTGCCAAACCCTATAAAAACGTTCACAAGTTAGTCCCAAAGATGATAATGTCAATATACTTTAAACGCAAACATACAGTGTATCGTATTACTTCTCACGCACAAGAACGGTACTAAACATTAACTTGCCTGTATCCATCAATATCAGCTTGAATATGACGAGTTCGGATACTTTGCATTCGTAAGAGAGTAACAGGTAAGTTCCGAACTTCTTCCATGCACACATCGCACGTCTTGTTTCCTTTTATGCTAAACCATTTGATAGCGCAATCTTTGTGGGCCAGAGCAAGTTCACCTTTGCAGCTGCACTCCATCTTGAGAGTTTCGCCTCCTTCACACAACTCGACCATACAAATCCTACAAACAGCTTCTTCCTCAGGTATGTCCTCACCATCGGCATCTTCATTTTGATCTAATCCAAGAACCATTAGACCACCATAACATTGAAACTATAAAATATAATTGTATGACAAAAATTAAGGAAATAAATATACCATTTGTCGGAGTCATATGTGGTGTAATGCCATCTGCTTCAATATTCACTCTAGGAGTTAATGGAATTACAAGGAAAAATGAATCCATTCTCTTTAAGCTTATGTCTTTGCTGTTCGCCGGGACTGAGAGGGAGCGAGATATATGCTTGAAGACTCCTTTCCTCTGCAAAGGAAATGTAATTATCAAAATTTAGAACTTCCTTCCCGAGGTCTATATAGAATATATATTCAAAATGAACTTAGGAACTTCATTTTTCTATAGCAAGCTAAACATTGCTAGAAAAGTCAATCCGGTAAACTCGTGAAACAATAACATCAACTCACATTTGAATTAGGAGTGCTGCCAACACTTCTTCCGTGTGCAGATTCGGACGTTGATTGTGCAACAGAATCTGATGGTAGCAAAGATGTCCTGCTTATCCTCGGGGTGAATATCTTAAGTGACAACGATCTCGAGATTGAAACCTTCTCACGGGGTGTGGTGGATGAAGCTCCGGTGGTCACATTGGAGGCCTTCTCAACATCAGGATTCGAATTCCGATACTTGAAGCTCAGTTTCGGAAGTAGACTTTTGATGGATGATTTTCCCTTAGAATTAGGTGTACTTTCCCTTGCATCACGAGAATTAGGTGTATTTGCCCTTGCATCGCGAGAATTAGGCATCAATAGGAAATTAACTTCCTGAGGAGTAGGACTCGGCGTTGGGGGCATCTTTATACTAACAAAATCCTGAGTCGGTTCCTCCGATGCTCTCGATGGTATATCAAGGAAAAGGTCTTTTCGTCTCCATTGTTGGCCATTTTGGGTTTCTTCTGTTATCTCCTTTGGGTCTTCGACCTGGAAAGGAACTAGTAAATGATTTAATAGTTTGCAAAGAAGGCCAAACAAACTGAAACTTTTAGCTTCTTGTAACAATTCTATTTTATCTTAAAGTTCAAGAATCTTGGTTATCAATGAACCCTAAGAAGATTCAAAAGACGTGCTATTCACTTTACAGAGATACTCAAATTCACATAAAACCGGGCATGGTTTGGTCAGACGCTCTATTGATCACCAATTAGCTAAAAAACTCAGAATTGAGAAAAAATTCTCAGCCAAAGAATTACGAGTCGTGCAAGCAAACGAGAATATGTCACCTCACGATTTAACACTCATACTAATTCATTGGCTGAGACTCTTGCTCTCTTCCATAAATCCCAAACGTTATATTTGAGTTTGAATTCAAAATTTCAAATTTCAAATTAAATCTAATAATACAAACTAAACCTTAAATTAAACAATTCAAACTCAAATTGTGGATATATAAACAGCCAAAGCCTAAAGTAGCTTCCTTTTCAAGCAATTTAGACTAGCAAAAAAATCAAAGCAAGTGTGCTCTAAACTCACTGAATATTATTTCACAGTCCATGTCAAGACAACAAGGAAGTTACAGATAGACCCATTAATCAAACTCCAAATATGAAATATGTTAAAAGACAACTTTTTGCACCAAATTATTGAAATTCAGAGCAAACCCACAAATTGAATATAACCAAAACCAGAAACCCAGTAATGAGCCAAAAGCACAGAACAAACAAGAGAGATTAGAGAAACAAAAACACACAAATCAGCACCTTGTTATCATCAATTGGAGCACCAATTGCTCTTCCTTGTCCCTCACTTGCACCCTCATGAGCCATAGGCTTCTCCTCAGGCTGTCCAGTCCAGTCAACAATCTTCAACACACAAACACAAAACAAGCACACCAACCCAGAAATGCCCAAAAGTTGGTTGTCACAAAAAAAAAAACCCAAAAATGGAGGAGCTTGTGAATTGAAAAGGCTTTAGCTTACAGCTCCAATCTCATTGGAAATGGAGGAAGAGAAATATAGAAATGATATATAGTTTTTTATGTTTTTTTTTTTTTTTGAACTGAGTGCTGAAGAAGAAGAAGAGGAAGAAGCAGTAGTGAGAAGATGGAGGCTGGGAGCAGCAGTAATTGTCATGGGGAATGGTTCACTGTTCTCATTTATGGCAAAAGGTATTGGTGACTGTGACAGTGACTGTGTGTGACGGCGACAGTAGCCTGGCCTACAGATCCCCACTCCTTAGCACGCGGACCATATTGGCTGCAGCTGACTCATCATCTCTAATCTCCTCTCATTAGTGAAGTTAACAAAACATATGTCTCAATTACACGTGTTTTGTTCTTATTGATGAAGTGGACGACTCAAACTAGATTGATTCAGAGTTATAGAGTGGCCTTGAGCCCATATTGGACTGGAAGCGCGCAACCCGACAATGCACGTGTGATCTATAATGTGTTTTGGTCACTTGTAGATAGTTATTAATTGTGTAATGTAAACAATCGATAAGTGTCAAACTTTGTAGAAGCGACAATCATTAATGGACTTATTTAGACAATACACTAATTGTAAAACATCCTTTATAAACTATAGTTACATGAATCTTAAATGTTAGTGTACATCGGAAACTTGAAATCAACATTAAAAAAAATGTTGGAGTGGGACACGTGATGTGTGTTGGTCACAAGTGATAGTGATTGGGTGGCTACTTCTGTTCCTGTCTCAACAACCAATATATATAACATAATATAAAATAAATCTTATTATTATTTTTTTTATATTTTGTAATAATAATATTTGTTAAATTTGATTCACTTACTCAACTTAGAGCATTGATCTTTAACTTGACTTGAGTTTATAGATCTGTAAATATTATTGAACTACATTAACAAACAGTTAGTAGTAAAAATATCGCATCTATCAAGTAAACAGTTTCCTCTTCCGTCAAACAGAAGAAAGAATATCGCACCGTTATCCTTAATCGTGGTACTGAGATTCACATCCACGACAAACAAATTTGTTCTAAAATAAAATTTAAAATAAAATTTCAACAATGTACTTGATTGATTTTAGTGGAAGATAATTAGCACTAATTTAGTGAATGTCTACTCTGCATATTTGCTTCCAATTTGTAATGTCACTTTCTTATCAACTACAACATTGATAGTGAATTCCATTCAATCCACCAACTTTGAATATTGAATATTGAACTCTCTTTTTTAGAGTTTAAAGTATCAACTCAAATTCTTGTCCCTACTAATGTGACAGCAAAAGAGTTTGAGTAACAAAAGTAAAGTATAGTATTCCAAAGCTGACATTTAAAAAAAAAAATGAGCAAATACTTGTCAAAGTTTTGGCAGGAATCGAGTTATTTGAATATACACCTTTTAATGTTTGTATTAACAATGTTGTGCTTTTTTTATTTTATCGTCCTGTTTAAACAAATTTAACTTATTCAATGTATTTTATTGGATCGGATCGTATTTTTTTAACCCTTTTATCTGTTTCAATAAATTGGATGTGTCGTGCACTCGTGTTATATCAATTTTATTATAAATATATCATGTTCACTATTCAAATTAACTCATTCCACGTGATACTAAATTTTCAACTTAACACGAATGCAATTGATAGTTTTTATACGCAACAAAAACCAAAAAAATTGGTTAAGAATCTACGTAAGGAGAGGATCTTCGTGGTTAGATTTGGCAGCAGCAGAATATTTTATTATTTTATTGGAATTTTAATTAATTAATATGGGCCTGGCAATATAAAATTAAATATTTAGATTTTTTTTGAGATAATGTAAATGAATCTACTTTTGACAAGTTGCTTGGAACATTGTTCTGATGATGGTGGGCGGGAGACCCATTAACAAGTTTTTTTTTTTTTTTATTTCTAGTAGTAGAAAAAGCAAATTCTATAAACAACTATCTTCACTGGTCGGATTTTGAATCGAATTCAAAAATCGAGTTTTGTATAGTTAAAACAACTTAATATTAAGTTAGTCATTATTCTCGGATATGGAATCGTGTTGCTACTAAATTGACTAATATTGGATTGCTCGTGAACTCGAGCCTTCACACAATATTGGATGAAAATCAGCAATTGGTCGAAGCAAAAGATTGTTGTCCGCAAAATGCAACATTTTCGGAACAGTGAAGTGCACTTGAAGTCAACACAGCATGACACAAAAAAGAAGCAAGTGCAACAAAAGGTTAAAAAATAATGATTGTAAATTGGAATATATGATATGGATTATGGAATCGACATCGGATAGAAATAAAATAAACTGTGACCCCAAAAGTCTGCCCAGTAGGATTACAGCATTTTGGAGATGATAATAATACGATAAACTTGCCTCTAAGATCCACTAAAGTTGGTCCGTATCACAAACCACTTGGGAGAATGAGTAACAGGTAAACTTGTTCGTGTACCTATCCTGCAGGTTCGGGTCTGAATCCGGACCTGCATCATTCGTTAGGGTCGATAATTTGGGTCACGACTCATGACATGGCGTAGGTATACAAGCAAATTTGAGTTCAATTTAATCAACGTGATGTGTCACGCTGCTTAAACTTATTAGTCATATCAACACGCTCATACAAAGGGTCGTGTAATTTGGGTCACAGCTCATAACACAACACGAGCATAAGCATGACGTGTCACACTACTTCCACTTGTTAGTTGTATCAAAACGCTCAAGGATAGTTTAATTTGTCAGCTCTGTTAAGGAGTGAAAAATTCTATAGCCATTACAAAAACTTCAGTCTTGCAAAATCTGGGAATGTTAAACAAATGGGAAATCTTGCTATAAAAAATTGTTGGAAAACGACCTTGACAATGCCTTGGCTAAATCTAGATGGAGTCATCAGATCCCGGACCTCTTCGAATCATCATTTTTATCGTTCTAAGAGCATTACCAGTTCACAGTGCGGCGTGTGTGGGAAAAGATCAACAGCCATGGCTCTTACAGGTTTGAATGGCTCTGAGTTGGGCATGGACTTGGCTCTGTGTCGTGCTAGACCGGCACTGCCCATGTTCCTCCACCCCCTGTTGTCTTTCTTACCTTTCTCAAGGTTCTCGGGAGATGGCGTGCACAGTTCAATGGCATTTGCCACCAGGGTTTCGGGATTGCATGAAATGTAACTGCACAAAATGAGACAAAATTATGATTTTGTAGAAATTATGAGAATGGACAAAGATGGGAAGTTTTGAGAACAGGAACTAACACAAGCCTCCGCAAGCTTGGATGCATTCTCAGAACTTTAATAACCTGCATTCCCCAAAAGAAGGTTGAAATATGTTATGCTCATAGAGGGAAAACGAATCTAAAGACAGAAACCAGATCAGAACAATTAATAAAATTGAAATCATATGAAATGCTAACGAGTAGGTTCCGGCAAGTGAATACATATGCTTCTGAACTAAGAGCAAAGCACCTTAAGATAATGGTTTGTTTGAATTCTTGGGTTTGAACCAAATTCAATGTTCGGATGCACAAAGAATTTGGATTTTGATGTGGCTCGAATCCAATGTGATTAAAAACATACCTACAACACAGGGTCTCAAATGACAACTCTTATCTTGACATTTGAAATTTCATGATTTTCTTATACATTATATTTGCATTTGAAACACGGAACTTCAAATCCCATATTTCATATATCCAAGAATCCAAACAGTACCTAAATGCAATTGAAATAGAAACTATTGAGTATACCACATTACTCAACTAACACCGCCCAAATGGAATCACTCTGTTTTTCACCGATATAATGTTGAGTCATCAAATCATGACTATGGAAGCTCAGAAGTGGTCTATCTTAATGGTACTTGACAAGGGTCAGCTTGACAGGGCTGCCAAAAACTAATGGCTAGAAATTATTGATGCAATTAAGTTATCAATCAACCTAAATATTAGTTAGAAGTTGGAATGCCAAACACGAGCAGAACACTGCACATATAACATATGAAACAGATTACTTACAGTGGGATGAAGTCCAGCACGTGGTGGATCAACAATAGCAACGACATTTTTAAACTGTGGCTCAGAATTATTCACAGCTTCTAAAGTGCAATCTTTTTGTTGTTGGTTTGAGCTCTCTGTAGGATCTGGTTCTTGTGCACTATTTTCTGAACACTCAATAGCATTTTTACCATCTTCACACTCAAGGCTTGAGCTCTGTACAGGATCTACTGCGTCGACTGTGGAGGTACCTTCATCTTCAGCAGTAGTAGTTTCTTTGCCACTACTTTCAGAACCATTTAAAAGCTTATCCTGTTTCTTAGGAACATTAAGGTACTCTTTTACTAGAGACCCCATCACATCCTCTGCCTGTTGCATTATGGATGATAGAGACAAATGATACTGTAAGTAAATAACTCACCCAATTTTAATAAGATACTTCAGTTATTCAACAAAATAACATTTAAGGAGTCTCACCTTTGAACAGACAAACCTAATGTTTTTTATGCTGTTGATCTCAGCATTCCTCTGTGCATCTGAAACTGCAGATGCATTCATTTCAACACCAACTACCTGAATAAGTAATAGAGAAATTCATTCAAAATATTTAGTGCAAGGATCACAGAAATATGTTCTTTAAGATACAAAACTCAGTATTCATGCAGAATTGAATATCCTTCAATTACACGAGGAACTTAAAATGTCCTAATAATATAACACGAGCACAATAAGAATCTGGTTGGAGACATTACCATACCAACACGATGTGCTAAAGTCAGCCCAATAGTTCCAGTCCCACAGCAGATGTCAAATAACAAGGTATCAGGACCCAGACCAGCCCAATCCCCGGCAAGGGAATACAGCTTCTCTGCAGCAAGAACGTTAACCTGCAAAACAGATAGAGTTATAACAATATTCCCCAACCCTAACAAATATCCTCATGAGCATTAAAGATTGAACTATATAAGGTCTTAACCTGGAAAAAAGCTGTTGGGGATATGCAGAACCGTAGATTGCTTATGTAATCATGAATTCTTGGTTCTAGAGCATTACTACTTGATTCTGTGTCAGGAATACTTCCTGCCTCTGGAATTGGTAGTGTGCGCAATGGGGCATCGGCTGGTGCAGCATTTGATATACCTTGGTGATCCTGTAGGAAAATTAAGAACCAGATACTAAATGAGGCATTTAGATAAAAGAATATGGTTCACATTCCATAGAATCAAATTCCAGCATTTTGTGTAATCTTAATATACCAGAAGTTCTAAACATCTCTCCATGCAAATCTATACCTTGCTATAAAAAGCAATTCATGAACAAGAAGTCGGTACCTGAACCACCAAAGCTGTTAATGGCAATGGGGGAGAATTAGCTTTTGCTCCTGCTGCAAAAGCTTGAGCAAGCCTCTCAAATTCAGTGGTAACAACTGCATCATCAACGCCCACAGTGCAAACCTAAAATTTAAGAGGAAAATATAAACTCAATTCAACAAGGCACAGTCATTAAACAATGACAAGGTTTCACCACTACAAAATAGTATTGATTATCCCAGTTAAAAGGAAAATTTAAACCATAGAATTGACAATACATAAATTTACCTAATTCGGTTTATTTTCATTGTTAGAGAGCAGTCATGTAAGGCATTGAATACAGTATGAAGCCACATAAAATGAAACAATGAAGCTGTCCGATAAAATTTTGTTGGATGTAATGCAAACCTGAACCATAAGCATGACTTCAGAAATGTTATCCTCAGAATTCGCAGCATCAGTGAACTTCCCTGGTGCCCTTCCTTCTCGAACCTTGGAAAATATATCATGCAACGACATGTTAACTGTTATATTCCAGATTTCATTTTCGGGTACATTTATACAGAAGAGGAAACAAAAGAAACCAAAAAATCAAGGTATGCAACACGTACTGTTAATTGACGCCAGAAACCAATATTTTTGAATCTGTTCCAAATTGGTAAGCTGGACTGTTGCAGAAATTCCTGAAAGATCAGTGCGTATTTGCAAGAGATTTTAGAGACATTGGGGCAGTCCACGGGTTCCTCGACTGCGGTCACACCCTCCCTGAAAATAATTTGTATTATTGCTCTAATGAATTATTCAAATGCAAAAAGTATCTTCCGCACCCTCAGTAAACATTGAGTACCTAAAGTTTCCTATCAGTAAACATCGAGTACCTAAAGTTTCCTAGCATGAACCCGACAGTTGGCTTTCCTTGTAGAGAATATCCAGCAGAAAACTCGCACTTATTGCGATACCCATTAACAAGTGGTGAAGCAAGTATGCCCTCTAGTTCACATGGAAGACCACCTGCAGCATTTAGGACACCAAATGAACAGGAATAAGAATCCCCCAATCTTTTCCATCTTTAGAAACACAGTCACAAAGGTGTAATGCAAATGTTTGGATCCATTCAGAGTGAGTTAAGAGAAATCTTCTTCTAGATATATTTACACACACAATACTATAGCGACAATTTTTTATTATTTGTGGACAGTTTCCGATAGGGTAAGAAAATCACCTATTTCCCTAGACTTGAGAATCCACTCAGGCAGTGATACACCCTTAGGGCAAGCTTTACGAGCACTTCTGGTCTGCCAAAAGGAAATTCTATTTGTCAACTAAATTGAAAAACCTTGATATACAAGCAAGAAAACACAAGGACATGCACAGAATACAGTAGAGAGAGATGTGATTCTGACAAGTTTTTTGAGAATTTGCTGGAGAGATTTCTTTTTATGCTCCAATTGATCTTCATATGTCAAATAAGCAAGTGGAGTCACCGCATCCCGGACGCTTTTAGCTGCTGGCTTTTCATCAGGTGCCTCACCATCCTCCCCGCTTCCTTCAAGCTCTCCAGCCAATCCAGGCTCTGTCACATGCAAATCATTTGCTGGTTTGGTTTTCTTCTCAAATGATCTGGGAACAACATCTGCAACCTTCAAATTTTTGTTTCCAACTAACATCCCATTCAGCTCCTGTCACATTGCAATTGGGTGATACCGGTCAACAACGGTACTGGATGATAGTGACACTCCCTGACACTTGATATGAATGTTAAGTAGATACCTTTACTGCGCTGCTCACTTCTTCTTCACTCTCAAAACTCACAAACCCCACAGTCATGCCTTTCTTTTTCTTTGCAGATTTAAAGACAATTCCCTGGGAAAAGGAACAATGGATAAAGAGTTAAAGAGATGACAATATCTACAATAAAGATTTAAGATGGTCTCTGCTTAGATGACCTTAATCACACAAAGAACTTGGGTTGTTGTACTGCAGCTACAACAACAATGACCTTGGCTTTTTATAATAAGTTATAGGTATACCACAATATTCAGTCCCTAATCTAACAGATTTTTACAATCAACTTGTTAATTCTTAAGGTGCAGAAATTGACAAACTAAACCTTCTTCGAGATCATTAGTAAAATGGTAATCATTTGTTGTTATAGTGAATCAATAACGAAAACGACAGGCTAGGCTAGCCATGAGGTTCCAATGAACATTGAAGATCACTCGAGTCATTGTCTTTCTATTCAAAGAAAAATCGTATTCATTATTCCATGCAGAAGTATAGTTTATATGAGAATGATAATTCTAATTTCTAACTTCACTTCACTTTCACACATTTTCTCAGCAACCAAACATAATTACACAGCTTGTATACCAATCTACAATCATTGGCCGTCTATACAAAGACAAATCATATACAGTACTCCATACAGAAGTATAGTTTATATGAGAATGCTAATTCAAATTTCTAATTTTCCATTCGCTTACACACGTTCTCTCGGCAACCAAACAGAATTCGAAAGTACATACACCAATCTACAAATACAATTACCTGGTCGTGCAGAAACTTCCTCAAATTATCGGAACTCCATTTCCTAGGCAAATGAACCAAGCACTTGCTGAGCGCAGCATCGCCAATAACCCCATCGTCATCCACAACAGCCTCAGTCATCATAATCTGCTCGTCCTCCCGAACCTCGACCTTATCTCCATTCTCCACCTTCATCGCCTTCTTGGCCCGCTCTGAGGTCGGGTCCCAGGTGTTATCAGGCCGAGGCCGCAGCTCCTCCTCGCTGTGGGCGTACCGGCACGTGTCGCCGTGACTGCAATTCCCCGAGTGGCTCCTGAAGTAGGAACAGAGACTGGTTCTCCACAGAGGGTGAACAGCAGGAGTAGGCTTCTGCTCCTGGGTCTCTGGCTCTTCGGCTCTCTTCCGCTTCTCGCCGGAGACAATGGCGTCGGCGGCAGGTTCCGAATTCGGCGGGGCGTCTTGCGGTTGATTGGCTGAATCGTCAGTGTCCATTGGTTGATTAATCGGGAGATGTGATTGTGGATCGTCATCGATTGAGGGTTTTAGGGTTTCAGTTGCAGGAACTGTGGGTTCGGTGCTTGGAGATGGTGATGAAGCCATTGATGTAGACGTGGTTGTGCGTTTTGACAGTTCCGAGCGCTTGGCTTCTCTTTGTACCGGACGCGAGAAAGAACATGTTTTCTTAAACCCTAGACTCTATTTTAATAAAATAAAATTTGGAAATAAAATTTCACGTAGTCACGAGCTTAAACTTAGGTGGCTTTCTTTTAACCTAATTTTTAATTTAATTAAAATAGTTAAAAAAAAAATTTTAAATTTAAATTTTGAGAAATCGAAATATCATAATAGATGCATTATTTTAATTTTTTTATTTTTGAAATTATTTGATTTATTTGAAGAAATAGAATAATTTTTTAATCTCAAATATGTCATTATGAAAAAATTTAAACGAACACAATAATTACAATTTAAAAATACTCAACATGTTTTACTTTTCCAAAATTTCAAATAAAAATTGTTAAACGAACGCTATCTTAATAAAACTGATTGTTTGAATTTTTGATAGAATTTATAAAAATTAATTAAAAATATGTGAACCCAATACGTCAAAGGATATCCAACGTGTTTAAATTGTTTAATCTAATACGACTTAGTAATTTAAAATATAATCATTTGTGCATGTTCATCTTATTCGATCCGATCAACATTTTATGTATGATGAGCTTGACTCGATATGAAAGTTGGTCAGTTTGAGACGACGAGAAGTTAGTAATATAAAATTAGTTCATATTGTTTAGGATAAATTTTTATGTACTTGTTCAATCTAACAAATTGAATCATAATTTTTTTCATTTTATATGTCATTACCGTTACAAATTTAAAATTTCATGAATATTGCGCTAAAAGGGTCACGAGTGTTTAGTACACGTGTGTATCTTCTCAAGTAGAAGTATATAATGTGTTATTGCGGAGTTATTAAGCAGTTGCAAGAAAATGAAAAAGACTAAAGAGAAGTTTAACTAAATTGTTGGATCACACAAGATAACTGATGAAAGTAATGTTGATAAATTGTCGTATTTGTAAGTCGTTGTGAAATAAACACTCCGACTTCGTCCTACAACTCCATATTTAAATGGAAGAAACACTTTATATAATGATAAGAAAACAGTCTTCAATCATGTTTATCACACACTAATGTTGTTTCATTTTTAAAAGGTCGAATTTAACCTAAAGATTAATGACAAAAAAAATGGTAATTATTTGATATGATCATCAAAGGATCATTTACTAGTGGTTGTTACAATCAACCACCCAACCTTACACAGCCACCCACCACTACAGCCACATTTACATTGCACGAGCCACCAAATTATCCTCCTCATCAAATTAGCATATAGTGAAACAAATCAATCGTCTGAAAATAATAATAATAATAATAAAACCAACAAAATAACAAGACAAATCAAACCCGCACAATAATAAAACAAAAATGATCGAAAAATCTTTAATTTGAATTTTGAAAATTTATTGTGAATACAATGAATAGAGCATCTAAGTTTGCATATATAATGTAAACCAAACTACAAATCAATACACACAACCTCAAAGCTCAAAATGGAATTGGCTGCTTCAAATGTGGTCTTTTCAAATTGGGAATTTATGTTGGTTTTGAATCTCCATCAATTATTAAATATCTTGAACCATTAACCGGAGATTTATTCACGGCAAGATTTGTTGATTCTCATTTTGATGAGACTATATTTCCAGCATTAGGGGGAGAGAAAGATAAGCTGGAAAAATATGATATTACAT